>QWTY01014832.1:1172-34835 GCA_008033365.1 Pseudorectes ferrugineus
GGGGGAATCTCCTCTCTTCTCCTAAAGAGAAACATCCTTTCCTGCAATTTTAAAAAAGATTCTGTGAGGGAGAACAAGTAGCATCATTTGCTACTTTTTTCAGCACAGATGAATTTTCAGATGGCTTACTTGTATACATAGTATGAAATGTGTATTCCCTGATAAGCAGGGAAAAAAAAGATGTAGCTGTATTTACCTTTCAATATTCACAGTTCAGTTATGCTGCAGAGCATCTACAGCAACAAAAGGGGTTTGAGTGGACAGTAAAGCAAGTAAAAGTGCAGCTACTGGGAAAAAAGTACATCTATGCCTCTGTACACCTTCAGATGCCATGTACTGAGCAGGACTAAACATTTTATTCATAAATGCAACAAATTATATTATTTTAACAACTGAAAGAAGCAACTGCATAAACAAAAATAGAAATTCCTTTTTTCCCCCAATACATTCCTGACTGTACCTGCCATGTCAGTGCATATGTCAGCATGTCATTACTATGACCCAGCTGCTTGCAAGTCTCCTCAGTGGGTGGCTGAAAAGTTGGTATTTTATTGTGTCTTTGACATACTTGTTTTGAAATCCAGCATTCATTAAATTACCACCTAAAGTGATTTATTAAGAGGAACTGCAGCACCAAGAACTGCTTATGGCAAGACAAATTTTCCTATACTGTCTTGCTAATCAGGTTTATTTAAAAATTGTACCAGAAAGGGTAGGTATATAAATGCCAATGTGTTTTGTTCACAACATCCAAGCACATGGCTATTTTGGAGCCTTAAATACCTCTAGGCTTGATTCAGTGGTGCTGTGCCTCCTGTGCGGCTGCAATTTAGCAATTCAGAATTTTGTATAAAAGCCAACAGTACCAAACCAGAAAAGCAGAGATTCTGTACTTGCTTTCCAGTGATTTGAAAGAACACGGGTGAACAAAAAAATACTTTTGGTTTATTCAGTGAAGTGTTACTTTGCACAACCCCTATAAATATGAAAATGGGTTTATGGAATTGGATTAAAAAGAAAAAAATAAATCAGATAACGTGTGTTCACAGGAATGATGAGCATCACTTTACACACGTTTTGATACTGGGTTTCACTAAAAATTTCAAAACATACGGTGCTCTCCTCTTGCTAGATATTTATGCATTTACTCACTACAGAAAAGCAGACTTACTAGTAGTCGAGCTGGCACAAAGCTTTTTGGGAACACAAGCACAACTCAAGTTTTCCTACCCAAAAGAGAAGCCAGCTCTGTGTTTCTTAGGGCAGGAAGGAGAATGGCTGGGGAATACACTCAAGGGTCAGGCTCATGCTTTTGCTGCAGTAGGGAGGCAAAAGACAACTGACAGGGCACAGCTTTTCCTAACCCTCAGCAGGAACTACCACTACTTCACACAGCCCTTCCCACTGGCACAGCAATAGAAACAGTGGAAACAGCTTCCAGCTACTCACTGCCTGGGTGATGCCACCTGTGCTGGGTGAAGGTAAGGCTGGAGAACATCAAGCAAGCAAAGGGAAACGTTAAGGGCATGAGTTTCTGTTGCACCGACTCAGATCCACCAAAACAGTGCTGTGTAACCTAATTTTTTTTTTTCCTCCAGAAGTTCCCAGACCTGCCTCATGCCTGTTTGCCAAGCTCAAAGCAATGGAGGCAGAGCAGACTATTACTTGCTGACAGAATAGGACCAGCTTACAGAAGAATGAGAGGAAAACAGTTTTGCACCACCTCAGTTATATGCCACTTCTCCAGATTTTCCTCATGCAGAATCTCAGAAAACAGGAGAGTTACATTTTGTCACCTGAACTCTTTCACTCTTGTATGTTCAGGCTCACATGTTGAGGTTCTCGTATGTTCTTACTCACATTAGTGAGAAAAAATTTAACAGCTTATTAACTATCAGCAAGACTCATCAGCTGTTCCTACAACTGCAGTACCAAGAGAACATTGAACAGAGAATGAACATTGCCCATCATATTAACTGTCAATGCTTTCTAATCCCAAACAGAATTAGTGCTAGGTACATGGAGAAATCCAAATCTATTCCAAACAGAAAATAGCTGTAGGTACATGGGCAAAGCATAACCAAGTATCTCCTTTTCACCTTCTGATATTTAAAAAGGAAAAATTATAAGAAGTCATTAAAATAAGAGACATTATTTGTCCACGTTCATTGCCAGCTTATGCTAAAATTCCACTTGCTATCTGGAGACCTATGCTGACATTCACAGAACATTTAATCCAGTCAGAATTCCTCTCCAGACTGTGTTCATAAGGTCTTGGAACTGCTGCCTGTTTTGTTTGTGAAGCAGCCTTGCTGGGTTCATTCATCTTCCATTATGCCAAATTTTTTGTTTTTCCAAAATGAAATTGGAATGATATAAAAATACAACAGCCCCCATAATCCATCTTGTATTTTTTGGTTGTTTTTCAAAGAGGAAGGGATTTAGAAATGTGGTTTAAAACATTTTGTTTGAACAGGACCATCCACGAATATAATCCTGAGGTACTCTGCAATTCAGTTACCACTGAAATTAAAATCACAGCTTTATATTCAGTATGGGAACATTCATCTTTGTGAATACAGAAAGCCTGCTGATTCCACAGAACACATACATTAAATCATTCAAAGCACCAATCATGCTGCTGTCTACCCATTTGTTACGTTCTCGGATGAGCTGCAGTGGAAAGAACTGGAAGGTCACAGCTACTATGAAAGAAGAATTAGGATTGAGCAGAGTAGAAAGAGGACAGGAGCCAGGCTGAATTTATAAAATCAGGGCTTTCTTTGCTTGGGGGGGGTAACAAAAAACTCCTTCACTTGGTCACATGCAATACTGTTCCTACCTAGAATGGCTCTCTTTGATGGGCAGCTCGCCAACTCATACTCACTCACATGAGTCAAAGGCTGAAGAACTACAGTCTGGCCTCAGTAGGTAGATAAAAACACATTGTGAAAATTGCATTTTGGGCTGAAAATATCCTTCTATTTACAAGAAAAACATTAAGTTTCTTATGAAAGCCAGTCTGTTTCTAACACACAAAGTTAACCAATTTCTGAAGCATTACAGCCAGGCCAACATTCCACAAAAGGAGGTAGTAATTTTTATGAAAATTCCTGCAGATCATGGCTCCAAGGACAGAGGAAGACTAGCAGAACCATACCACTTTACCTTTGTAATTCACTAAGCGCTCTACTTGTAGATGGGCTGGGGTTTAGCCTCAGGAAGTTCTGCTTTAAATTGAGATGAGTGAGGTCTTGGCTATAAAACAGGTTGGCAGGCAGGTGCTCCAGGCTGCAGCATGAAAGATCCACTGAGCTTATGCGTTGTGATGCAACCTGAAAGTCAAGTACAACACCAATGCATTAATACTGCAATAAAATAAAGAACATTTCCTTCACCCCTACCAGCACAACATAAACTGTTTTTTAAGCACAGCAGAAGTCAGTGTTGGCATATATAGCTGGTCTAACACAGTTTACATAATTGCTGCAAGTTACGCCATGATCTCTTTCTTGGCCTCAGTGCTTAAACCAGGTCCACAGATGGCTAGCAGGGAGAAAAGAGCAAAAGTTTGTCAAATTAATATGTGAAATGGATCCATTTTCATTTATGAAGTTATGCGATACTTTACAGTCAGAAAAAAAAAAAGATACTTGACATAAGCTTTAGTTTAGTCCTTTGGGTAGAACTGCCTCCTCCAAGTGAGCAGAGGCGATGGGTTAGCAGTCATCACCGTGTCTTGGTTTCATATGTCCAAGATGGGTATTAAATGACAGAAGAAGAGTTATCCCATTTACACCTTACTGAAGAGAAAAAATAACCCAGCAGCAAGGCACTGAGCACTCATCTCTTCTCAATGAATTAGAAGACTGTCCAGAAGTGATAAAAAATATGACAAAGGCAAAACTGAGATTTGGAGGCTTAACACTGTTTTCTAGAAAGAGGAAGATAAAACAAACACAGTCTATAGAGGTTAAAAAAAAAAAATCATACCAGCTAGCACTATATATATAGCTAGCATCATTCCACAGAGACCTATAGGCAACTTCTTCAAGTAATGGCAATACTACCCCTTTCCAAATCTGTACGATATACCTCGGTGAACTACATCCTGCTGTTTTATTTATTTACTAGACTTCACTAAAAAGAAATATCACCAGCAAAATCAAACTAAACCCAAGACTGCAATGTAGAATGCTTACATTTTCTGTCCGACACTGTAAAAAATATTCTTTCATAAAGTAGAGTCACAGACATGCTACATGGCAAAGCACCACCACACAGTAATGCAAGGTAGTGGGGATGGTGGGCAAGGAGGAGTCAAATGCTAGAAGAAGGAGAGGCATTTTTGGAGCAGGCATGGCTTAACCAAAGGAGGAGAAGCAAACAACTTCACCACCATTTTAGACTTCTGGGACCACACCAACAGTGCTCAAATGTGTTCTGTCAGCTGCTTACACCAAAAGAACCTATCATTTCACTGGCCTTTTATGCTGGGATTCTGGAGGGACAAACACCACATCTAAGGGGCAAAAAGAGGAAGAGACCCAACAACTCCTAATCAATACCCAGTAACATAAGAGCTTCTCAGCTCTGAGGAAGGACACACCACTCAGTCTTCTGGGCAAAGATACAGTCCCTGCCACAAAGTACTCTGAAACTAGAGGCATCAGGCTTTGAGGAGGTAAGTGAAATAGCTTGCCACTGAAAGGAAGGCCACAGAAATTTTTTTTCCTCTCCAACGCAAGCTACACAGGCCTTAGAATAAGTGGTTGCTATTATAAACACACAGCCATAAGCTTCCAGGGGAACAGACAGTGCAGTGTTTTTCTCCAATGCAACCGTTAATAATCCAGTCCTCCCACATCCATTAAAACGCTTGAATTTTTGTTACTCAATTAGTTCAGTCCTTTTGTTACTGTAGCTAGTATTTTTCTTCCCCTTGTAGTATGAGACAAGAATTATTCATAGGCTATACTGAGCAGTCATTTCTGAATGCTGGGTATTCAGTCTGTTTATGCCCCGTACTGATCACACTGCAAACACAAGAGATGAAAAACTGCTGACACCCACTAAATTAAAAAGGAGGAATGTTTAATTTCAGGTGTAATGCTTGTATACACTGTTGCTCCAACTACTTGTTTGGAATGTGATATGAACAGCAATAAGCAACCCAGCAGTGCTTAGCAAGGCACATTACTCTAAAAATATCTCAAGAACCAGAAATGGGAACTCTGAGTGGGAATCATGATAATGCAGCCAAACAAGATCAAATATACAAATTCTACTGTTGCCTCAAAAAAGGATGCAAATCCTTTCTTAAAATTGTCAAACTCTGAGAAATACATCTAGTTAAAAGTAATTTTGTTTTTACAGGTTATATGTACTGGTTATTTTTTGTTTGACTTTTTTTTTTAAAAAGGAATGCTTTATTACACAAAGTATTTAATGAATATTTTCAAGCAATTGACAAACATTGAATGATGCTTCTTCCAGAGAGATAACTGTAAAAGTTAAAATCATATTTTAAAAGGCATTAGTTCTGGAATCAACTGTAATTTTATCAAAGTCTTTTTGTTACCGAACAGTACTCTAAGAATTAACTCCTGAATTGTTACAAGGAAGGCTCATATAAATACGCATAGTTATTCTCACAGACAGGGATAAAGACTTTTGTCTTTCCATTGCTCAATACTGTTCTACAACAAATTCCTACAGAACAGAGCAACAAGATGAAAAACAAAGAAGAGTAACGAAGGAGAACATCATCTTAACAATACTTTCTTTCATTCACCAGAAACTTTCACCAGTTGTTTTGAAGTCGAATATTGAAATTCCGAAATTACATTGTTCCGAAATCGAACAATAAAGGAATATTTCAATCTTGCAATTGTCTGCAACTGACTTAAATGCAGAAAGACTGCACATACTGTGTTTGCTACTGCTTATTAAAAGCAAAGACTTTTTTGTAAAAGATGATGCAGTTCTTTAATAAAGAACTGGGTTTCCCTGACTCACTGTGGAAAATCACTGCAGAGATAAGCTGATAAAGGGTGGGAAAACACTCCGTAGAATATCCCTCACACTCAAAGAACAAAAAGCCTCTGGAGAAAAGGACATGATCTGCAGAAGATGTGTTTCCACTGGAAGAAAACCAAAACATTCCTCTGTAAATAAATACCCCAACAAGTTATCTGGGCTGCATTCAACACATCCATGCTCCTACAAAAATAGTAAGGAGAGTTGGTGTGGTAGCACTGCTAGAGGGAAAGGCTTTCTAGATACACAGGGAACCTGCATTATGGACTTGTTATGGTTTGTTTGGTGTTTTCTTGTGGAAAACTCTTTAAGTATAGCTGTTTGATATGCCATATGTACATATATAAAAATAAAACCACAAGCAGCTCAATTCACAACTCCACAGGCAGAAGCTGCCATTGCCCAGACCAACCCCTCTCAAATGTCTTCTCATCATATCCCAAACTGCACAGACCCTTCACACCTGTGTCACATGAAAGCACTGCTGCATTTCCAGCACCAATAACACTGAGGAAATGGCTCGGGCAATGACCTTCTCGGAAGGTGGCACATCACAAGCCCTCAATGACAGGAGCTACTGCAGGAGCTGTAGAGTCAATGCCTGTCTCTGCAAGACATGCAACACTCGACAGCCATGCAGCTCAAACACAAAGCAAGATTTCGTACTTTTTAAAGTCCATTTCTCAGCTGGGATATTTAATCATCAAAAAATATAAATAAACAATATGAAATATGCTTTCTCCATTCCCTGGATATGATTTTCAAACACTTTACAGTCTGTCATTGTATTGCAATGTCCCCCACTGTAATACCAGAGGATTAGTAATGGGATAAGGCCACACTGAATTTGGTACATCAAACCACAAAGTCCAATGGAAGATTTTTTTTTTCCACTTCCTGTTGCAATCTCAGTTATGCATCCTAGGCCTACACTGTTGTAAGTTATTTTTTTCAGTCTTCACATGAATACGGCAAACTAAGTGTAGTTTTGAAGAAGTGATATACAATGTAGCACATGTACTACAGAAAGCCCTGGGTCTACCCACTGCAAACACCCAAAACCTGTTTTTGTGTTTTTAATTTTCCCACAGCAGCAACAAAACACAGATTTATTCTCCAAATACCACCACAAATAATGCTGCTGGAGAGCACCCTCCCTGCCTTGGGCAGTATGCCTTCTGCTCCTCCCCACCTAAGAGCAGCACACGTGCCAAAGAAATAGGAGTCTCCCTAATAAGAAAACTCACTTTTTTACATGCATTACTTGTGCCACAATATACCTACAAATAAAAACAACTATTCAAAAAAGCCAGCAGTACCTCTGATGCCTAGATTCCAGGCAACACCTCAAATAAAGGTTTGCCAAAGTGTTTCGATTTTAATTTTTTGTTTAATTGTTATTTTTAAAAAGAAAACAGTATTTCAAGACTTGTGAAAGTACAGTATGGGTTCACTGTAAATCTTTAGCAGCTGGCAACAGAAATACAGAAAAATAGTTACATCAACCCATATTCTTGCTGCTTCTTGCTACACAGGGCTGAAAAACCACTTTGCTTTGTCCATCAGTATAATGACACCTCTGTCACTGAGCTATGCAACAAGACTGATTATCGTCTTTGTTTTAAAGCCTTGGCTATACTACAAAAATGATCTGTTGCTGACAATGGATGTCAGGAATGGGCACAGCTGAACCCAGCTGTATGGACAAACACAAGTCTTGTTTATACAAGGACATCTCTTGGTGTGACCTGTGGTGTGAATTTAAACCAATGTAATTATGTCTTTTTCCTGTTTACCCTCATCCCATTCCCTATAGCTCTATTCAGATAAGAAATTAGTGCTTAGGACTTCAACAGAAGACAAAATAGCTAAACAGCCCACACGGTACAGGCAGCCAAATTCCCAGTCTGTTTGAACTGAGTTGACAATGTTAAATTATACCTGCTGTAGACATGCAATGCAAAGGCAGTTAAATTCTTCTCCTTTAGGTTTTGTTTTTAAACAGTTTGATAATCATCACATCCCACCAATGCCCGCGTAAGCCTTAACTAAACAGTGATACACTGTCTTGAAATACCTAAACTAACTTAGAGCAAACAGGTTCTCCTCACCTCAGAACTAACCTTGCTTCAAATCCTAATCCTCCTTTCTATTCGAACATCAAAGCCCTGCTCAGCAGAGAGGCCTCTCTCCACTGAGCTGAATTCCACAGCCAGGAAGCACACCGGTGCCCTCGGCCACAGCCAAGAGCTGAGGAACTGTTTAGCCTGGTAAACAATCTAATGTCAAAAAACTTAATGAAGGGGAGGGGGGAATAAAACATTTGCTTTTTCTTTAAAGCCATATATTTTCATTTTTAAATGACAACTGTTAAAACGAGTGCAGCCCAAGGGTAAAAAGGTACTGGCTTTTCTGGCATCTCCTTTTTGTTTTCTTTCAAATGACAAATTAGATACATGCCAGCTCAAGCTAAGGGCCTTGCACAGAAAATATAAAACCCAGCAAAGGCTTGAAAGCCTGTCACTCAGATCCACAAACCCAACAGGCAATGCCATAGGTCAGAGTAGTAATTCCCTACTAAGATGAAGGGCAGAAGTGCACACCACTCACAGGGCTCCTCTGCAGGTGAAGCAGCCAAAAGCCTCTGATACAAATACCTCACGCCAGCAAGACTCAGGGGCACAAAAATTATTTAAACTTGTCCCTTCTCTGCTCTCCTTATCTCTGAACAAAGTTTTATTAGCAAACAGCTCATTTCTACCTTTGGCTCTTGTGCAAACCACTAACAACTGAAAACAGCATTGGTAAACGTGTGGAGAGGGGGAAATGTGAAGGGGATTAACCAGAAGTTGGGCTCCCTCACCTTTTGTGACAGAAGACCAGAAAAAATTTCACAGATGTGAAAGCTGGTGTCCCAGGTTTAACATAAAGATCTCGACAGCAAGAATTTGACAAAAAAATTGATGTTCACCATCTGTCATTTGGAAATGCTAGGTAGTATCTGAAGTCATTACCAGTATATGAGTATTTTTGTTCCTCCTGGAGGAAAAGTACTCATCTTTTAGAGATCATGTACTGGTATCAATATTACCCAGGGAATGATAGCAACACTGTTCCTTGGTGGTAGTCACACTGGGATGCTCACACTAAGATCCCTGCAAGGACAAGGCTTAAGATGCAACTTAGAGTTAAGTGACAGTAATTAGCTGTAGCATTAAGCTACTTATAATTCAGACATGTGAATCTCCATTTGGTGGAGGAAGGAATATTAACATCCTTAAAACAGCTTGACTGAAAATAATTCATTTGTAAATACTGCCAAAGAGGTGGCAGTCTCATAAAAATTAAGAAATACCCCTTTTTCTGCTTTCTATTCCTGTTAGATTTATTTTTTTACAAAGACAAGCTGCTGTACTGCCAAGCAAGCAGACTTTGCAATGAGCAGCCCTCCAGCAAGGGCTTTCTTTCAGCATTTTTTCATTTCAGCATAGGAAAATCATGCAGCAGATCCTCATGGAAGCAATGCTAAGGCACATACAAGACACTAAGGGCAAATCATGCCTGGCCAGTCTGGTGGTCTTTTCTTGATAGAGTGACTGCAGCGGTCAGCAAGGGAAGACCAACCGATGGCATGCACCTGGACTTCTCTAAGGCCTTCAACACAGTCCCACACAACATCCTTATCTCCAAACCATAAAGACATGGATTTGAAAGGTGGACTAACCAACAGATAAGGAATTAGCTGGATGGATGCAGCCGAAGTTGTGGTCAACAGCTCTATGTCAGGTGGAGGCTGGTGGAGGGTAGTGTCCCTCAAGATCACAGGTCTTGCGGCTGGAGCTCTTTAATACCTTTATCAATGACATAGTGAGATCAAGTGCACTCTCAGCAAGCTTAGAGACAACACGACAGAAGGAAGAGATACCATCCAGAGGGACCTGGACAAACTTGAAAAGTGGGCCCACAAGAGCCTCGTGAAGTTTAAGAAGTCCAAGTCCCAGGAGCTGCACCCGGGCCAGGGGCAACCCCAGACGTAAGTACAGACTGGTAGAAGTCATCACTGCGAGCAGCCCTGCGGAGAGGGACTTAGGGGTTCTGGTGGATGAAAAGCCAGACATGAGCCAACAATGTGCACTCACAGCCAAGAAGGCCAACTACAGCCTGGGCTGCATGGAAAGAGATGTGGCTAGGAGAGCAAGGGAGATGATTCTCCCCTTCTGCTTTGCCCTTGTGAGACCCCACCTGGAGTGCTGCATCCAGGTCTAAGGTCTCTAACACAATAAAGACATGAACTTTTTAGAGCATGTCCAGAGGAAGGCCACAAAGATAATCCAAGGTTGCTCAGAGAAGCTGTGGATGCCCCATCCTAGGAAGTGTTCAAAGTCAAATTGGATGGGGCTTTGAGCAACCTGGTCTACTGGAAGGTGTCCCTGCCCATGGTGGGCGTTTTGAAACTAGATAATCTTTAAGGTCTCTTCCAACTCAAACCATTCTATGATATACTGTAGATTTCAGGCTCTTGCCAGGAAGACTCACACTGGATGTTCACTTGTCTGAGTCTCCCCAGTCCCACATGGAGAGGGTGGTAGGGTTTTTTTGTTTGTGTTAAGTAAGAGATTATGCTAGGTCCTCAGTTTCTGATCTAGGTTCTTTGACACAGCTGTATCATATGGATTAATTCTACAATGAGATGAACTCTTTTCATGCCATTATTCCACTGTAACTCAGAAAGGCTTTCTGGCCCAAGTGTTTTGTAATACAAATAATCATGAATATAGCTCTACTGGCCTGCGGCCTAAAATTGGTCTCCAGCACTCATTCCCTTTTCTCCTTGGAGACTTTAATCCTTCTCCACTGACTACAGAAGAGGCCTAAGGAGAGTAAATGTCCCTAAAGTTAGGTTTTGCTAATAATTCCGCTCCTTTCTTCCTTGCTGCTAGACTTTGCTTGGAAAGGCTTTCAGTGTTACAGCCATTCAGTTTCAAGACCAGCTCCATTATCACCTTACACATACCAAAATACCGTGCAATATGTCAGTCCCTGCAATCCCCTCCCGTCTTATGAGATGTGCTCACTGCAGACACTTGGTTCCCCTGAGCTTCATTAAGAGCAACATTACACTCATTCCCCTACTTGCTTCTACTCCTCCACTTCCAGAGATTACTGAAAACACTTTGCGATCCTTCTGGATTGAACACACCCTAAAAGGTAACATACGCAACACCTCACTGAGCTTCTAGGTGATGCTTTCCCGTATTTATGCAAGAGCTGCACAAATTCAGCTTCAATAATACCAAAACCTGATTTAGAGGCTTCAAAAGACAGTATTTGAATGCTATTCCAGATGTGTGGGCAATACCTAGTTTTCTGTTCACACTCTTGGCTGCAATACTTCAGTAACTATTCTTAACTGAAGGCAGCAAGCCCAAAACAAGAACCACAGACTCTCTAAATTCCAGCAAAAAAAAAAAAACCAAAACAACACTGAAACTATAATTTCTCTAAAACAGAAATGAAGAGCTTGAAGTTATTACACTTTAAAATCAGCTAAACTATTTTGATGTGCAAAACTAATCAGCTGAGACAAAATATCAAGCTTCCCTCCTGAACCATTAAGACAGACTGACTACACTGAAACATACCCAGAAGTTCATTTCCAAAATGTCAACCTCTAATAACAAAAGGCACAAAAGAATGTGCTTTGCAGGGAAAGAGAAGGAGGAACACTTTCAAGCGTTATCATCAAAAGAGAAACAAAACTGGCTTCAAGTTTGTTTTGCCCAGTCTTCTGCTTTCCCACTTGAGATGATAAGAAGGCACTAACAGCAAGAATGACCAGATACGACTTCAGAGCAAAGGTCCCAGATACTGAAGATTTCACACACACAGAGAAAAGGAAGTCAAGTTCCGCATGGAAACCAGAGGTTTGTTTATGTTGGAGTATTTGTAGTCACCACCAGAAGGAAGCTGTGGGTTTATTTTTAGGGATCTATTTTTAGAGAAAGCATTATCTCAATACTGTCATTTTATGGTATTAGGGGAAAAATTGGTTTCCTTGTACTAAACTTAGAGTCATCAGGTTTCCTGTAAGTAAGGATCAGCTCAAAAAAAGACCCACTGAAAAAATGAGAATACCTTTCTGGGTTCTCTTTTCTTCACTAGATGTTGAATCAACTTTTCCAATAGGCTAATGGTGCTGCTTAGTCTCAAGTATGAAGAAACCCAAATAGTTATTCCCAAAGAAAACAAACTTTGGTTAAAGGCTATTGTCAAAAGATGCCCACTGATGTTAGCAATACACTAAACTCATTTTTAGGTCATACTAGAATAAAGACTCATTTTCCAGCCTCCAAGCACAACGGGCATAAGAAACAAACCAACTACTTCATGGTCACCTCAGTGACCAGCACATTCCTGATCTCCAACCTGTCCCCAACACACACAAAAACAGGTAGCCCAGAATCACAATGGTACATTCAAACACAAGGACTAAGACTATAAAGGTAAAAGGAAATGTCAGAAACTCCTAACTGCAACACGAATGCTGTTTGTTGCACACAGTCATTCCTTGTAGAATGACCACAGGTGATAACCAACAGCCAAAAGTAAAAGCAAAAATACTAATCTAGAAATTCAGTAAAGTTCTCCACAGTATTCCTCCAGAAGAAGGTTACCCATTGCTTAGGGGACTAAACAGACACTTGGAGACGAGACAGTGCATCCAAGTGACATAAATGTTTGAATTGGCAGCACTGTAACAAGCAACATCCCAAATAACTTAAAATAAACTACTTTATCCTTGCATACGATTTTCCCCTACACTCACCATTGGTGCTGCTCTGGGATCAAAGCTCTGCAAAAAGGTATTCTAAGCCTGTTTTAACCAGTAAGCATTAGAAAAGCCTGTCCTTAATGCCTCCAGAAACAACTGAACCTTGGTAATAAAAATCACTGCAATGATGAACTCTGTGAAGACAGCTCATTATAGTATCCAGAAATACATATGAAATAGGTCAATCACCTAGAGGGCAAGCCAAGGCAAATACAATGTAGGGCTAACTTAACTATGAGACTAGTGGCTTCAAGCCTTTACAGACCGGAGGCCGCATTTTGTATGAAAAAGCTCTGCAAAGTCTGTGTTCCACAATGAAGCCGGTGTGGAAGTTTCTCACACAACTATTCCTGGTTGACCATGGCTCACATGGAAAGCCAAACGTTAACATCTGATAATATCTGAAATAAAGATGAAGCTATATGCACAAGTGGATATGCCTTATTACCCATCCCTTTAATTAATGAGCAGAATCTTATGTGCCGAAGGAAAAAGCAGTCCCACTGCTGATGATCTTTCCCTGTCTCAAAGGTGGATGGAGCACAGCTGAAAAGCAGGCACCTCTTTAGCGGTAATGCTCAATTGTTGCTCACTGCATTTCCTCAGCACAGTTCCTGTAAAACACATCCAAAAGCTAATCATCCTGGTCTCCTATTCTGGAAATATATTTGCAGAACTGCAGTCAAGGTCAGGAATTAATTTTTAAATTCTGTAGAATTCATATATATAAATGTGGTCTGTAGCACCAAGCATGTGGTCAGAACTCAAACCTTTTCTCCTCATCAGAAATAAAAATCATATTACTAGAATTACAGACCAGCTTTGTTCTCTTTACAGGGTTCATACTCCCCTTTTACAACAGTCTCTGTACACAATTGTCAAACTTGTACTGAAAAAATAATTAGAAGACTGAGGCAGATGGTCAGAACTAGATAACTTTAGAGAAAAAAGCAAACCAAATAATTTTGTACTGCTGCTTCAGGTAGATCTCTACACGAGTTGAGGAAAGATGGAGACTACAGCTGTAGAGGCTTCTGCATTACTTACTTGTATAGTATAAGCTAAATTCTAATCTGTTCTTATTTTCTGCTAGTTTCACAGTGCAAATAAATGTATAAAGAGAGCATTCTGCACTGACATGAAAGGAATAAGGCCAATACGGCAGCACGCCCTTCTCAGTTGAATTTGCTATTCTTGCTATTTTTACCATGTTTTAAACATAATGTACACTGACATCATAATTTAGTCTCTCCTTTTTCAGAGCAGGCTACAGTTGTTTGGAACACCGCACACTTCCACTACAGACTTTAACACAAAGGTGACTGAAACAGGGAAAGAAAAATACAAAAGCACACAGGAGAAAACTGTTAAATTTCATAGGTTTTAAATCCTATTTTTGGACATTCCTTGTATTTTCAACAGCAGGGCTCTTTTGTGTGTAGGCACCTAAGCCCCCCACAACAACTTATTTCCAGCCACAGCTGTCCAACTGTGGTCGATGGTGTGCAGTCACACAAGGCTGTGTGCCTGCACATCCCTCCCTACCTACACGGACATGCACTACTTACAGCCCTTGTCTCTCATCACCTCTCTTCCTCTACCTGCCCCATTGAACTGAGCACTAAAGCAGGAAATAATTGTCGCATGAAGCTGTTGACACACTTCCTGTTCTCCTGCAGCTGAGAGGGGAGAAGTTTTGTGGGGTCAGATAACCCATCCCGACATGCCCAGTGGGGCACACTATTTCCAAGAAGATAAAATTCTGTAATGCATCCTGGCATAAGCTCTGCAATACTGAATTTCCGAGGCAGACGCTGACATCCCATTTTAATTGCATGCCTTGGAACATAGAGGACTGCTAATCCTGTTATACTCCAGCCAAACCATCCATGTCGTGAGTTGTGCCATAGGCAATGCTCACAACAGAAATTTCACATAGTGAAAAATGGTTAGGTTTAGCTGTTAGAAGCACCAAACAGCAAGCCACATCCCAAATAAAAAGCCTCACAACAGCAAGTTCCACCACTCCATAACACCTTACACATAACATCTCTCTCTCTTCTACATTAAGGATGTAGTTTTTTAGGTTTTGGAAGTGGCAAATGAGGAACACCCTCATCACATCCTCCTCACTGTTAAATACATGTTCTTTGCCCCGTCCTTCTGCATTTGACATTCAAGTAGCAAACAGTGGCAGATTTGCTGTGCAAGTAATTGTGCCAGTTCCAGAACCATCATGACAACTTTATGCAGACAAAATTCTTTAAAGCTGTGAAGATGTTCCTTTCTTTCCCCTCTGCTCCCCATCCCAGTTGCATAAGCTTATTTTTCAACATTTGGCAAGAGAACGAATGCATTAGATCACAAAGGACCAAATCTGTTGCTGTTGTTTACCTTTTAGGCTTCCTTAATTAGGCCTCCAATTTTTGGAAAGTAAAAGGAAAGAAATGCACTGTGGTATATAGAACTATCAATATTAACGAACAAGACATCTCCAGCTTTTAAAAATATTCTGTTTGAGGCTAAATCAGCATATCTAAAAGTGACCTATTTGGAATAAGTATGTCACCAAG
This sequence comes from Pseudorectes ferrugineus, assembly GCA_008033365.1. Classification (NCBI taxonomy): domain Eukaryota; kingdom Metazoa; phylum Chordata; class Aves; order Passeriformes; genus Pseudorectes; species Pseudorectes ferrugineus. Next base: position 16,617 of record QWTY01014832.1, read on the forward strand.
TTCGATATTTAGGTCAGTATTTGTGCAATAATTCCAGTTTGTCCTGAAAACAGGAGTTCTGTTCACCTCAGGACACATACATATAGGAAAACCAATCCTAACACCTATTCACCGTCACTGAGGCAGAGCACGAGAGCTGTCTTGGCTATGATAGATTCCAATGTTAGAATTAATCTGATTATACAGGAGCAATGCTTATTTTTAATTAAATTAAACCCAAGTCTCCGCAAACATGAATTCAGATCTTTTCTAGCATACACGTATTTATTGCAGGAGTGATGCGTTAGGATTTGTCTCATTCTGAAACACCACTAAAAAGTCAACATTGCCAATAGTCTGTGGGGAGAAAGACTGCAGAGCAAGCATTCTTTGCAAGTCTCCTTTCAAGATTGAGCTTGTTATTTAAAAGTTAAAATAACATCATCTTCTAGCTCTTCTGAAGTATTCAGAAGACAGACATGAAAATTTTTTTCATAGTTAAAAACTGAATTGGGCAATTTTAATGAAATATTTTACCAGGGATTTCCTTCTGCATTAAAATTTATAATTAAAGCTTTCATTACACTAAATAAGAATCAGAAGCCTCAGTTTTCAGCAGCACACATCAGGAGCATAAAGGACTGCAGAAGAACTACCACTGAATATGAGTTAACACAGATGTCATTTTCAAAACAAATGCCATTAAACATCTATATTTAAAATACAGTCTTAGATATTATTCATAACAACTCACAAAAGTGCAAGTACTATATAAATCACCAGTATTAGGGAAGAATTTGTAAGCACCATGTGACCTAGCCCACAGCAAGCAACTAGAACCTAAGTTTCAGGGCCATCATATCTCCCTTCCTAAATTTGCTTGGTTTTAGAAATATAGTGCTTTACATAGTATTTTCTTGGTTAGCAGGAGTATTTCAGCAGCTTTGAACTTGAGTAGTTTCCAAATACCTGAGGCAGAATACCTCATATAAATGTTGGGTTTTTTTCCCAGCATAAGAATGTTAGTTTGCCTGAACTACAGAGCTGAAGATTCAACTTTTCTCATTTCTTTATACATATAAATCAGGTGTGTTGCACCTTACAGTTAAGCACTTTGACAAAAATAGCATCAGCTGGAGGAAATTTGAGTTACTTTTGCAGCATTACTAGTTTCCCTGTTTCTGTTCTTCAGAAACAGTGTTTCTATGCAGCACTTCCCACACGACTGCCTTGCATACAATCATGCTTGTCTCTGTTTTTCAGTCTAAGGACAGGAACCCCAAACATCAAAAAAACAACTTCAAGTGGCAAAGTACTGTTTGAAAATCCATGAATGCAAAATGCCAAGTTTCAGGTTTGGGGGCTGGGGAGTTGGGGAAAATGCCTCATTTTTCCTCGAAGCATGTTTTACCAACTGAAAGAATAGCATAGAGAGTTTCTTCACTTCTGACAGTCTGAAAAGACACTTGAAACTATGTATTTTCTTTCTACACTTACATAAAAATGGGAGGTTATCGTGAGTGCATGGGGATATGTTCTCATGCTGGCTATCATCCCGATGCTGTTAGTCATTTGGGTGAACCAGAGAGAAAGAGAGAAGCACAGCATGGCACAGAACAAGCTTATGCTGCCAGTAATTCAGAGGGGCTTTCTGGCCATTTATCTCTAGCTCTGAAGTTCATTGTTTTCCACTGTTTTCCTCACTCATTAGATTTGCCTTTCATTTATCTGATGTCAAACCCTCTGGAGATGAAAGGACACTACTGTCCTAGAGACAGCCCCAAAGCGGCAAGAACTCAAAAACCTGACAGACCATGCCTCACCATCTCATAAAACATGCCTTGGGGACTTCTACCTTGAGGCTTAACAGACCTAAGCAGATATGCCAGAACAGCTTCTTTAAAAAAGAATTTTAAAACGTACTAGAAAAAAAACTTAAAAGACATTTTAAATGAGGCATGTGCTAGGAGGTGCATTAGTTACTGTTTGAAGAAAGTTTGACATAAAATCAAACCTCTTAAAAAAGGCTGTATAATTGGCAGTTGGCTGGGTAATACATTATTGCAATCTAAAGACAAAACAGATCAAGTGCTGCATGAGTGTCTCTAAGTAGTACTACATAAAACTTTGCTTTAACACAGTAAAGAGCATGGACAGGCCTACCAAATACAAAATTAATGAACAGTTTCGGCACAACTACAAAACCAAATAGACCATGCTGACAGCACAGCAAAAGAATGTGCGTGGTAAAAAACTATGAAAAATAAAATGGTTCAAGATACATAAAGTTTTAGCAAAAATGTGGCAGCGATTAAGAGATAGAGCAGACAACTGCAAAAACACCTTTCAACAACACAAAGTGGAACTGAAGAGTCAAACGAAATAATGCAGGCCCTAAATTCCTATAATTAATTGTGTTCTAAGCCCAGTATAAAATTTGCTTTACAAAGGTTTTAGTTAGCAACCTTTTTTCGCTGACAGAAAATGATTTGCTTATTACAAAAAACCCAAAAATCAAATAGTTGTAAAACTAAAGAGAGATTCAGCAACATTTCAAAGCAGGAAAAAAAAATCCTTTATTCTAGCAATTTAATATTTAGGTTCTGTGTAAGGAATGAATCAAAAAACCCCCTGACAGTATTTTATGTTTTAATAACACTGAAATAAAGCTTTTTAAACTGAAATGTTGACAGTTATATTTGTCATCCTTGTTGTTCTAATGATCTCACTAGATCCATCCAGCTGATAAGATAAGAAAATGGAGAAAGTTCAGCACAGCACTTTGCTTACACAACCTTGGTAGAAAGAAGTCTTGCTGTAAATGCAGAAAAATTCACCTCCCTATTGCCTGCTACCAAGAGCTCTCAAACTGAGTATTTCCACACAACACTAACAGCAGCAACGGCAGTTCTTGGCAAACAACCCAGAAGAGGGACATTATCAATGCGTGGAGAAGACTGAACTGGGAGAAACTGTCCAAAGATCCCATTCACACTGGAGTTAGCACCATTCTCACCTTTGATGCTTGTCGCAGCCATCGCAGATATTCAGTGAAGTTATCGAAACAAATGTAGTAGGTCTGGCTTTGAGGTCCAGAGGAGCTAAATGCTAAACAGTGCTGGTGCTTTTTCACTTCTTCCACCTACAGAAGAGACACAAAACTGTGAGTCAACAAGAATCAAAATCCTCTTTGCAGAACTCCCCAAGGCAAAGTTAAAGTGTGCCCAAGAGGAGATCATCAAGTAGAGCTGGACTAACCATCTCAAACACCCAAGCTGGATCTTGGCTGTCAAATATTCATGAAATCTACACAAGCAGGAATGAGAACAGAAGGAGGACAGAACTAACAGAGAAAACCACCAAGAACATCAACATTTTAATAGAAACTGAACACCATAAAAGGTTTGCCAGTGAAACACATTAAAGGCTGTTTTTATGCAACCTAAAAAAATACAATTTATACTCCTTGGTTATTAAAAACAGGCTTAACAAAATGCTTCTCTTACAGCCCAATTAAATTCTTTGGCATTTCTCAACTTGCTAAAAAACACCCAGAATACATCATTCTGCTACCATACACGAGAAGTCCCACACAACTTATGGTCTCAATGTCTCAGTACAGCATTCTGGAAAGCCTTTGCAAACCAGGAAGTGCAGAGTATTTATGGGGTTGAGGAAGAATATCTTTTGAGCAATAATTTAAAAAAACACTTAGTTCGGTGCCAAGCACCCTCCTCCCAAGCTTTGTCAGCAGAAGCCCTCAGTACATTTTTCTGAGCTTAGTTATCCTTTTCTTTCAAAATTTGTTGTCAACTTTCTGCTTAACACAGTCTGCATGTTTTACATCACATAAGGCATTTCTGTGCAAAAGCTACTTAGAAATTCCATGTTAAGCAATTAAAAAAGGTATATAATGATTTCCCATTTTAAATTAAAAGAAATATATTGAGATGAAAAGAATATTCATCTCAAAGTGAAGGCTGATGGGAACCTTAATCTTGCCCTTTCCAGCAACCTACAGCCAGGAATACAATTCACTGTCAAGAGTTCACACCCTGTTGCCAAAAGAAGACAATGTCCCTACTTCAGTATCTCCCAGGAAGAGTTGGAGAATCACGTGAAGAATCAAAAAAGAGGCAGGAAAAACAGCTTGTAGAAGGCAGCACTACTTTTCACACTGCTAGTATAGAGTATTAATGAATCAACTCTAGTCTGCATATATAATATTGGGAAGCTTGTTTCTCTCCAAACAACTCTTTAGAATTCAACTTACCAGTACGTAAGGTAAAGGAGGATTACTTAAGGTGTAAATTCATCCTCAAGCTGATGATTCTCTTCCCATTACCTCAGCTAAACAAGCCAATAATAGTGTTCTGAAACACTATTTAGGTTGAAACAGTAATGTTGTAATCTTACTGTCTTCACTACAGTTTCACAGAAGGGTTAAGATGGGAAGGGACCTCTAAAAATCATCTGGTTCAACCCCCTGCTCAAGCAGGTCTACCTAAAGCCAGTTGCCCAGGACCATGTCCAGATGGTTTTCAGGTATCTCCAGGGGTGATGGATACACAATCACCCATCTGGGTAACCTATGCCAGTGCTCAGTCACCATTACAGTGGGAAAATCATGTTCAGTCTGGAACTCCTGGGTTTCAGATGTAATCTCTCAGAAAAAAGTTCCGTTTCAGCTTTTCACATGGAAAAATGTTTGTTGTTGTTAGCTTACAACAGACCACTACTCATAGAATGCTGAACACTCAAAATTCCCCCAATGCTCAAAATAAGCCCATGCCCTTGTTTTTTAATTTTCAGAACTTAAGAGTATCCCAGCATGGATAAAACCTGGATGAAGAGGCACGGCACAGATCATACACAACATACGTGCATGTATCCTTCGGCTGTATGGTATTGCATATATAAACCACTTAACACTGCACACAAGAAAAAGACACTGATTGTGTATCCATTGCTTTTCTTTGTAGTTTTAATTCAAACATTCTAAATTGTTAAATATGACTAACCATAATCAAAAGTCATTTATATACTTTGAAAATTCCATTTATAGAAACAAGCTTTTGGAGAGTCGGAATCATCCTAATTAAATGCAATCTTCTCTTCATAAAGAGACAGGGGTTAATCAAGCAAATAAATAAAATAAAATATCTTACTTTTCCACCAATTAAAGGGAGGACATGCATCTTTCCAGTCTGGCTTTCTTTTACTGATGAGACAATTAGGCATGTTCCACAAAGGATAGCTTGGCGTCTTGTCCATCTGTTGACTGGCAAATGTATTTTCCCTTTTCGAACATTGTACATTCCTGAGAGCTGAATCCGTTCGGAGCTGCCAGTGCTGTGGGGCTTTCCTGAAATAGAAACAAAAGCATCCACTTAATCACAGAAAATCTTTGCCTCTTTCACTCAAGTCATCCTGAGACTTGATCAGCATATTTTCAAGCTACAAACTGCAGCAGGACAAATGAAATGCAGCTTCAAAACCATGCAAGCAGGTAATTTAATATTAGCTTCAGTACAGTCTTCTTCCATAGGTAGAGGGATATGACAGATTGGTATCATGAGGAGCAGGTCACATTAAATAATCTGCAGTAATCACAGAAGCACCAATTAATGGTATCAGCCTTCTGTATGGAACTTGAAAATTAAATGTTCATCCGCAACAATAAGTATTTGGTTACTGTTGAGTTCACATGGCCTGTGTGGTAACCGCAGAAGGGGGTGCTGTACTGCATGCTGACCCATATCTTTGCATTTCCATGTCTCTTCCGGCTATCCTTCAAGTCACGGTTTGAATAGCTTCAAAAGCTTCCTAAAGAATACACTTTCTACCTTCTGCAGCCCCACACTGCTCAGTCCAAACCCCACAGCAGAGGTAGCACACTCAGCCATTACGTTAGCAGGTGCAACATAGATGAAACCCCTCAAAGACCCTGCTTTAGTCAGAGTAGAGATTCAGAAAGAGTAAAGTTCTTTTGTCCATATTACAATGAATTCACTATTTATAGTAATTCAGATTATTAGCATAACTACCAATTAGACCAAATCTGTTAAATGACTTCAAATGTCTCAGATTCTACTAATCTAATCATATTAATCAAGATTCTACTCTACAGAAAACATCATGAGCAATGGGAACACAAAGACAAGCATCTCTCATCTCTGCTTTTTCAGGATATAAACAGGAGGCACAATTTACTCATTCTAATCTGATTTATCTACACCAAGTTACCCTAAACAGTCCAGCCCAAATCTGAGTCATCCAAATATATCTAAGTCTTTTGCAAACAGAGGCAAGAGCTAATCATATTCAGGTTAAACCAGTTCAAATTTCTGTAAGAACACCAGTGTTGGTGAACTTTGGGAGAGAGCTCCCCTGGATAAATAAACCAAAGGGTATGTTAATTCCAAGTAGCTTCCCCATCACGATAAATCACTAATTTTCCTGCACTAGTGTTTACCAAAATCCTTAAATACAAGGAATTAATAACTATTTAGGACTCCAGAAAAGCAGTGAGTTGATTCTGTCTTCTAACACCAATATTTCAGAGCCATGCCCACAGAACCCCAGTGGTGACAAGTGCTGCACACTATTACTTCAACTTGCTATTATTCCTGCTTGCATGACATCTCATTTGTCTCAGTGAGTCTGCTCTTGCCTTCAAATTACCTATGGAATGATAGAAGACACCTACAACATGCCCTACCCACTGCCATCCTCTCACCCCTGCCTAGCCCGCAACAGTTCTTGTCCTTATCTTGAAAAGCAGCGTTTTTCAACCTTCCTGCCAATTCAATGAGCCAATACTTGGCAGAGCTACCCTCAAGACTTGCTCTGCTCTAATAAACACTAGCATTTAGGCTACCAATATCTGCCAGTTTGGATCTGCAGGAACATCACCACTGCTTGAAGCTGAAACACTGAAACTTTAATGCCCACAAGGTATCGGCATCAAATTCAAAAATAGGTGCTCCAAGAAAGCAGTAGTTACACTGCCAAGCAAATTCATATCCAACCACAGAAGCTGTGGATTAACTCTTTGCCCAACAGAATAGCAGGAAATGGGGCACCCATTCCATGCAAAGACACCAGACAACTGATAAAAAATACAAGTGAGTAAATCAGAGCAACTCAGCCTTAGCAAACACAAAAGCTGAATCAAACATTACATCTGGAATATGAAACATTTGGTTCTTAGAGTAACTGAGAATTTACCTAGCTTGTGCAGAATGATGGGCTTCATGCCACAGAGCACTGATTAAAGAATTAACCACAGACACAACCAACCAAATCTCTGTGATAGAGTAAAAAGTGCCTGGTAAATACTAATAGCACAGTTGCATAAGGAATAGCTGTCAGGGACGTGTGCAGTTTCACCTCAAAAATTATATTTTATGATCATCTTCTCAGGTCTTTTTTCTGATTGTGTGCTCTCGACCTTCACAGGAAAAGCAGAACCCACTGCTGATAGAAACCCTTTAAGACTGCAAGGCATAACCTCAATCTCTTGGGAGGACAAGCTCATTTAGCATTTCAACATAATCAAATGCAACTTTCAGGAACATTCAGGAACAAAGGGCATAATTTGCACTTAATATGGGCAGACCTGTGTCCTGGAAAACACCAAACCTCAGAAATTTTTCAGCAACATGGTGGATAGCAAAGAGTACGAGCTCTGGCTACAGCGCTGCAGCCAAGAGGCTTGGTAGGAAACACAACAGCATTCTGAAACAATCAAGCAGTAGCATTATCCTGCCTAATCCAGTGGTAAAAAGACTACCACACTGGGTACGCACACTTCACAAAGGGTACTGAAAAGTTAGTCTTGGAAAAATTTACAGTGGAAAATAAATTCAGATGCCTGAGAAATCTGCTTTCTAGGACCAGACTCTCTTGGACTAGATACATGATGTTAGGCACAGCTGGACCTGTAAAACTACTCAGAAGTCTCTAAAAGATAGTTCTTAAAATTTCATGTAAATTCACAGAGTTTGTAAGTCACAAGATACAGTAACAATTAGTATCATTAGTAAAGGTTTACTAGAAAAGCCAGAAGAGAGATATCACTAGAAGTATTCATGCTAGATATGAACTGTATTTTCTCTCAAACTTTCTATTTGACTGGAAAATTACTGAAATAAGAATCTTCAGTTACTCCTACAAAAAAAAAAAAAAGTTAAATAACCCCTTTAAACTCAAAGAAACCCTTCAAAGAATTTAAGGTGCTTTTTCCCAGAAAGTACTATCCTTTGCTAAGTGAAAGCCAGAAGGTTCTTGGTGAGAACATACAGAAATAAACACTGGACCTATTTCATTAAAGCAAATGGTTTCTCTCTTCCTATTCTTGTCTACTTCACTACATAACCAACCATCTGGTTGGACCAGATGATCTTTCAAGGTTCCTTCCAACCTGGGCTCTTCCATGATTCTGTAACTGGAAAAGTTCATGTTTAATATTGGATCACATGTTGTTGCCTGAGACGCAATCTGCTCACATATTCAGTTTTCTTCCTGCTTAAGGATTGTAATCATTGATATTTGATAGAATAACACTGTGATACTATTATCATGCAAGTGGGGGGAAAAAAAAAAAGAGTCAAAAGCCACTGGCTTATTCTGATTTTAAGCAGAGGTTAATCAAGGACATACCAACTAGTTGTGGAACTAAATTCCTAGATTCCTAAATCTGCCCAAGTATTTTTTGCAGGTAACCGTGAGCAAAAGCCGTTTGAAAAGTAGCAGCCTTGCCTACTGAAAAATAAGCTTGGACAGACTGCAGCTTTAAAGAGCTCAGGTATTAGCTGCCAAGAGAGCATAAAAGCAGGAAAAGTTTAAATGACAGTGAGCTCTGCCACAGCAGAAGTGGGATGGGGTTTGGAGAGAGTGTGAAGCGATCTAAGGCTGGCTGTTCCTCACTTCAGGGAGGAAAGCAGCAGGTGGCAGAGTCTCCTGCAAGAGGGCTCATCCCTGACAGGCTGGGGAGTGGAGGACGAGGGAAAGGCTCAGAACTGCACCAGCCTTTTCTATGACCTGGAAAATAACCAAATCAAAAGGCAAATGACTTTTTTTCTTCCAAGTGTACAGAAAGACAGGGAGCAATGTGGACTACACCAGAATGCCTTTAGGCTACGAATCAAACACCACAAATTATGGTGTAACTACAGCATCACCACCAAAAATCTGTTGGTTTTGAGGTACCCTGCCAGTGCTAGTGGAAGCACTGTTTTCAGTAAAAGCATCAGCAGTTCTGAAATTATGTTCCTCAATCTGCCTCACAGACCTCCCATTCAAGATTTAAAAGGCTGCATGAGATTCACATACAGATTTTTCTTCAGTTTTAAATAACCCTGAAGGGAGCAAATGAGTTTTCACGGGGGCCTGTGATAATACACCAAAGCCAACAGTCATGCAGATAAAATGGTAATGATGGTCCTTTGTGACTTGAAACATAGATGTGAATCCTGCCAAAAACTTTAAATATAATTATTGTTGCACTGATCAGAGTGAAGGCAAATATGCCAGAACATCCAGAAGAGTCACATACCAGAAAATGTTTTTCAAACGCTAAGCCCAACCAAAGCAGTTTGAGTATTTTAGCAAAGAACCATAAAAAGATTATTTTTCATTCCTGTCAGGTCTCCAAGACTACAGCAACTCCTAAGCACCCCCACAACAGGACTTTTGTTCTGTGCAAGGCATTAGAAGAGATGCCTCAAGGAATTATGACCAGACCACTCATTTGGCTATCTTGATATTCATGGCTGAATTCCTCTCAGTTTTAACTTGTCCCAAGTCCTGGAGGGAAACTAGCGTATTCACAAGGACAAAGAAAAGCAAGGAATTTGATTGAAACAGCAGGACTGTCATTGGAACCACAGAACCTACCCTGCCTCATAGGAAGCAGGATGGGACAGGAGTGATCTTTCCATGATGTTAAAGAACTAAGATCTCACCACAAGCAGCCTGAGGAAGCTCCAGGTACACAACATACTGACATCCTGCCTGGTGCAGAGACTTCAAACCTTATTAAATAAATACCCACAGCCACTTGCTTTGGATTCTGGAGTAAAGCTTTTTATCCCAGCGATGGAAGGCATATGGAATACATTACCATCAGAAGTTATAAAATACCAGCTCATTATGGGACATAAAAGTACTTGGGGAGGAAAAAAACCCTCTCTTCAGCTCTACGGCTGATTAAGTTGCAAGTACTTGGTATTCCCCCTATTTGAAAAGTACAGCCAACAAAATCTGCCTCTAAAGAGCGACTTAAGACATTACCAAAATAAGAGCAGGGAAAAGTGTTGACATAAGAAACACGTTCACTTCTGTGCAGCAGGTCTTATTTTTATTACTAATATTGGTTTGATGGAATGAAAACTAAAAATTCCCCGCGACCTGCATGGTGCAGGCAGCCCGGCCAGCTGGAGAGACTGCCCGCCCTGAGCCATCTCGGGTGTTCACCAGTGGTAAGAGAGGCTTAAGTTATTATTCAGTAGGAATAGTGTCGAAGTTTGAGACTTTTCAGAAGTGACTGCATTAACTCTGAGTGCCTAATTTAGGGATGTACTTTTCCTGCTACAGCTGGGCAGCTACAGAGGTCGTCATCCTCATCTGCACACTGTTGGGCCCCTGGCCCGAGGCCAGCATTGCATCAGCCCTACCACATCAGCTGTTCCTTGCAAGCTGTCCCCGAGCCCTTTCATACAAAACAGGCTGCTTTAATTTCTTGCTTCTCTTTTTGACTGAGAGGCCTTAGGGACAGCTCATGGTGAGTAGTTCAGCATGGAGAGCAGAGGAATGGCACGTAGGGGCCAGAACTGTGACACAGTGGCTGCTGCTGGAGAGGATATGTAATCAAACCCACCCACGGCTTTCAGCAAGTCATTTCAGAAACAAGGTATTTCACACGCTAATATTCTGTGAATATCAATTCTTGTACGCATTGGAGAAAAAGAACACCCAAAAACCACCATTCAGTTTTGAAGATTTTGGTCTGAATCCACTTGGGAAAGCTGGGCTATTTCCTAGCTGGTCAGGGGGAGCCAGCAGGATGGGTGGCGGCCCCTGAGTTCACACCTGGAGCACCATCCCCCCCCACCCCACTGAACCGAAATCAGGAACACCTCATCCCACCTTGCCAGCAAACCTGCAAATCAAAGCTCAGCACTGGTCCTGCCTAAATATAAGTGCAAAGAGGCCTCAATTAGCTCAGAACACTGAAAGCCTTTGAGTGTCTTTGCCCACCTTTTGGGAAACTATGCTGCAATTGCTGTTGCTGAAACCTTACTGCCAGATCATTCCGCAGATTTCTACTTTTGCTCAAGCCCTTTCATTAAACACAGACAAAGCTACTGCCTGCAATGTTTTTGAAGCTTCTCAGTCATGTAAGGCTGCTTCCCCTTTCATTCTTGTCAAACTAAGGACAGCAGTGATGACTTCAGGCAAGCCCCAGTGCAATGAGATGTATAAAAATAAAGCAGGAAGTAGGATTTAAAAAAAAAAAAATAATACAAGTAAAACCTCAAACTATTGTAGTGCTCTCTCTTTTTATTTGAAACCTACAAAGAAAACCTACATACAGATACATGCTTATTAGAAGTATTTTTTCTTGTCCACACTGTCATAATTTAGGAACAAAGGCACAGAATTAAGAGGTTTTATATTTAACTAAGACCAAGGATTCACCTCACAGTCTCTACAAGCAGGCTGCTTTTGCAAAGGTAACAGATCAAGAATATATATCGAAGTTTCACCTGACAAATCATTCCAAAATCAGCAACTGAATTCTTGCACTCAAATCTACTTAGACTCCTGAAGATTCCTGCAACATTTAACACAAGGCCGCAGATTGATTCTGTACTGCTCCGTCAGAGCGGGACTTGGTCACCATTATGCTGTTCTTAGGGGCATGTAACTACTAGCATAGTTACATAGTTTACTCATTATACTCCTCATTTTGCTGCACTCTGTATTATGTGGTGCTGGGGGAAGCTCTGAAGTAGCTAAGTTTCCTTTAGGAATTAGCAGTTCAAGCTCTACTACTTGAAGGCTGTTACCTTTTCACCCGAGAAAGAAAAGCAGACCCCAAATGACAGATTTCACCGAACTATGTTAAACTCATCTTTTTCTTTAAAGAAACATTCACTGTGAGACAAAACTGGCAGAGTAGAACACAGACAACCCTTTAGTCTTTGCAAAACACGTTCCTCCTACTTTACAGGAAGATCACCCTTAAAAGCAAGCATTACCACTACATGATATGATACAATAAAAACACAGTTAGTAGTTTTATAGCCATAATCCTGCCTTCCACTTCAGGGTAAATCCTCACTGGAGGAAAGGTTTGTATGGATTTCATAATTCAGAAAATATCTCTCTTTCCCCACTGAGACAGAGTTCAGTCGTTGTTCACTTGATCATTCCCCTTTATCTTGTTCTCAACAAGACTCACCATCTTGACACAGGAGCCCTAAAACCATGGTAATCAACACTTCAAAGGATATCACAGGCAAAATGTAACAAAAATTACTTCTCTGAAAAGCTTTTCTATCAAGTGTCATGTATATCCAGGGAAGATGGCTGTAATACCTCTAATGTCAAAAAGTAAGTATCAAAGTATATAAACATATATAAGCAAAAGCTTCTGAAGAAAAACCTAACAGTGATTCAGTAGAATTCATTGAAGAGTCATTGTTAACCAGCACAACTCCTACACTAGGACAACCTAATAAAGGCAACAGGCTAAAGCAGGATATGTAGCAGTGGACAGGATGCTATTTGCAATTAAAAGCAAGCAAGCACAGTGGAAATTCATCTGGATTACTATGTAGAGACAGCAAACCTAAAGCCTCGGAATGCAATTGTTCTGATTGTAACAAGTGAACTCCAGATCTAGCTGCTCCAATGTATTTTGACAGATTTTAAAGCCCAGTTTGCACAAGCAAACGCCCATAAACATAGACTCACCCCCAACAAACTGAAAACCCACCTGTTCTTAAACTCTTCACCCCATCTATCCCTACAGACTGCTCCTGCATCTGAAACATGGGTCCTTCACATTCAAACTCTCAGACCTAGGCATTCCCATTCACTTCACTTGTCTGAAGGTAATCCAAGCAAGTTACATGCAGTCAGCATTGTTTATTTTAGCAAAATAAAGGCACACTTGATGTCCAAACTTCTGCTAGCATTAAAAATACAACGGGGTGCAGGCTGAATTCTGTTGTTTTGTTCAAATAACTCATTTTGAAGAAAGCTCATAAAAGGGAGAGAGTCACCTGCTTCCCAGTAGCAAAACTCAATACCAACTCTTTTGGGAAAGAACCATATGTCACCTCTCCAAGGAGAAATAACTGAAATATCCTGAAATATACCATCAAGAAAAAAATGTCAACTTCCTCCTGTGCTTTAACAAAGTTGCAAAAAGCTGCAATATTGGTCTAGAGGCTTCCAGGAAGTATTATCTGTAACAACTTTCCCATCTTGAACTTAGGATTCATTTAAGGAAGCTACTGACTAAGTTCTTCAGTGACATCATCTACCAAGTATTTTTGCTCAAAGTAAATTTAAAACAGAATTAGTCTTACATAGTGCTAAAATCTGGTCAAATTCCTTACATGTATTTCTTTAAAAGAATACTTTAGCAATACATTTCAAGTTATCTCTTATTAAGATGGCCTCAAAAACTCCACTTTCTCAAGAGATTTACAATTCTATGCACTGATATTAAAGAGGTGAAAATGTAATAGATAGGGCCAAAAAAAATAAGACTTACAAACCTGCCAGTACTTGCCATGAATTTTATGACAACATGTACAGCTTCTGTAGGATGGGACCTAATGAATGCTCAACCGATCTTTCCCCTTTCTTCCCAATTCAGCCTCTATAGAGCACAGCTGAACAAAATGCTAGAAATGCACTTTTTTTTTTGGTGAAGTCATGCAAAAATTGAATTCTACTTGTTATACTCCCAATGCACAATAAAGCCACAAGCACAGTAAAATCCCTGGCATCCCAAAGGATACTTATCCTGTCCAAAGCAATTGCTGTATTGGCAAAAGCTCTGAGCTAACCAACTGTTTTAGGCAAAGCTTGAGTCTTGATGGAATTGAAGAGCAAAATTACACTGAAGTTAACAGCAGCTTTCAGGTTTTATCAGTGTTAGATGCTCAACATGAGGCACAGCAATGTAAGCTCAAAATAACTACTTGAACGCACACTCCTCTGAGAAGGAAGAATGACAGCCCCTGGCAGAAGTTCATCTGTATGTCTTAGTACTACAACAGAAAAGATAGAAATCCATGTTCCTTACCAGCAAAAGTTGAGCAAATCCCCACATGCCCTTGTACGTACCTGCCTTGCCCCAAGGACGGAAGATGGGGGTAGTCACACATTTTTAAAAAGCTACAGAGGAACACATGTGCATGCCAGGTAAAGAATTGTTTTGTATGAACTTCATACATAACACAAATGTCATCTTTCAATGTATTCTAGACTAAAATTCCATCAACTGCAAGATGATTAAGCTACTTTGTGTGTTAAACGTATTCAAGTTGCAAGTACAGTGATTTCCTCCTTGCTCTTCAATCAGAAGAAACAAGTCAGGTATCCTACACATCTAAAAGCATGTAGTAATCTAAATCCTTGTTAAGGTAAAACATTTTAAGTATGACACTTCCTACAACAGATCACTGTACCAGCATTGTTGCACAGATCAAACTCTAAACTCAAGATTTATCATAGGACCCAGCTGATAAGCAGCTTATGTCAAAACAATTTTGTACAGTATTGCAAGGCTATTACTAGCACATCTCACCTACGTCTAGTTTAAAAAATCACAAGTAACTGTGATATGAAACAATACTGAAAAACGTATAGCTTGTCCAGTCAAGTCCCTCTGAAGTTCAGCCCTGCAAAGAGAAGGCCAGAATGCTGGATCTGGAATTGTCAACATCTACAATCAAAAGCCACAATACCTAATAAATAAAAAGAGAGGAACGAGTAGGTAAAGATTGAGTGACTGGTTTAAAGTGCACAAAGACAGAAAAATATGAAAGCCAGAAGAAACAGCACAAGCAATTAGTCAGAGAATTATCTGCCATTTAAAATTCAGCTTCATTAACATGAAATTTCCAAGCTATTGCTACAAGGAATTCTGGCTGACCTTATAATCCAATCTTATTCCATCATATCAGCCAATGTGTTCACAACTTGCGAGGTAAGCTTAGTTCACACACTTCATGTCTACACCTTGGCTGCTTTTCCCATGTACTGGACATCAACGTTTGTACATGCATGTGATTTTATGCACTATGTTCATACAAACCTTTTTTTAAGGAGCTAGTCAGAGCAGTAACTTTTTTGGTTCTGACTTCAGTAAGTAGGCACAGAGTACATACTCAGCTGAAAGTGAGAGCTGCAACAAGCCACAAGGACTCTCTTGGTTGCCCCCGTCTCCCTCTCCTACAACACTGTAGAGACCATTCCTAACACCACCCTTAACAGCCCTTCTTTTTCACTTCTCTCTTATCAGCAACAGAAGCTTCAAAGAATCACACACAAGCCTGGATGATGAAAAAGGAGAGACAGGATTTGCAGATACCCTTGGAAAGCTTCACTGCCTGGATTTCTGCCTGCTTATAGCCATCCACCTTGTTTCCTTGCTAAAGAACACAGACCCTTTGATTCACTCTAACTCAACTTCAATCATTCAAGTGTTTTCTTTTTTTAAATTTACATGACAAAGGGTGGATTATGCTGACATACATTAAACGTGTGTAAGCAGTAAAACTCTGTACTTCAGACTGCATTCCTGAGGAAAAAAAAAACAAGACAGGAGAAGGAAAGCTGATTTTATAAAGTGAGAAGAAGGAAACAGTGGGGAGAGATATGCATCATGAAGAAACATGAAAGGGAACATTTTCTCAATGCTTTTCTACCCTTGGAAACAGGCAGAGAAGATTTATCACATGCCCACAGATATCAGGTTTGACACAGTTTCTTCTCTTTCCTACCTCAGAGACTAGAAGTAACTGGATAGCATATGGGAATTGTCTAGGAGTGCACATCATACGGTTTTATTACAAAGGAGAGGAAAAAAACAGAAGAGATTGGCTTTTTCCATTCCCTTTTTAAATTAAATCAACTATCACACATCTGAGTCATCTCCAAACCCATCAGTTTTCTGTCCAAAGCACTCCATGGGTCTAAGAAAGGACAATCACAAGTGCTGGCTCATAAGCCTGACTACACTCTCAAGTTTCTTCTTTGATGTTATACATCCCTATATGAAAAATGTTGAAAATTTCCACACCCATAGCAAGAGGAAGAAAAAGTCTGTACAAAGGTCCAGTTTTACAAGTACACAGTCTGATTTAGAGCTCCTGAAGCCTCAGGAAGTTATCTAGGAGAAATCAAAACAAGTTCATAAATTTCAGCTTTGACAGGAAAGTGAGTGTGCTAAAAACAACCTCAGGAACTTAAATTCATCAGAGCACCACTTTAACTCTGGTTCATGATAATTTTAGAAAGGGATCCATAAATACCCACCATGAGTACTTTGTACAACACTAGTAGGATCAACTTGAAGCTGGGGCTACTTGTCAAAGTTTTCTCCTCTCAGTGGAAATACCCAGAAGAGTCTGAAAAGCCCATCTACATATGAGAGGACCCCATCCTGAAAGTCAAGCATCGTCTCTACTGCCATTTGAATCCAAGACCTCTCAATACCACAAGAGCAATCCAGCTGGACAGTGTTCAGTGTAATACACAGGACAAGTAAGCCCATATAAGTATATTGATTGTGGTCAGACCATAATAGTATTTCATTTTTCTGCCCTAGAAATGAATGTTTTCTCTACCATTGGAAAAAATATAGAGACACAGTAGTTAAACTGTTTACTTCGAAAAAAGCTGAGCAACTGAAACTGTTCTACCCTCCATCCTTGTCCAGTGCTAGCATCTAAAAACAAACAAAAAGCCCCCAACGAAAGCAAAACCATTCCCCTCCAAAGCACATCCTTTGAGAGTTCAGCACATTAATCATCTTATTAAAACTGTATTGAACCATCCACCCTGTAATCAGGGGGAAAACCTAAAATATGCAAGATCTCATTTAAGCAGGCTCTCCATTTTGACCCACCCACTCTCGCTGACCAATTGTCTTAAGTGCCTGGGTCCTTAAAGAGGAAGGGATCACATTACATTTGTCTTTCTGAAAGCCAGTCACAGGTCACCTCCATGCAGAGGAATGCAAATGGCCAGGACTTTATGATCACATACCCTAATGGCAGAAATCCTCTCCTGTGCTATCTCACCTGAATAGAGAGGAGGAACAAGAGACAGTGGATCAAAATCCCCTCATATGCTTCCCCCTTTCCAGAGACCCGGTGTGTGAGTGGACACAGCCATACATCCACAACAAGGATCAGTATTAAAGCTCTTCTCTCTAAAACACACATGAAGCTTCACTGTCAGAAAAACCACAGGAAAACTCCGCGATGCTCTCTCATTCACAAACATTCGCAGGATTAAGTTTTAAAAGCATTTGGACAGATTTTGAAAAGGATCCTTCCCAAAATACTATCATTTTGATTCCTCTGCCCACTCACCTTCCTTTGAGGGAGAACTGAAGACTCCTGAAGACTTCTTTTTTTTTTTTTTTTTTTGACACTTTCTATTTATGTTCCAAATATGTTCATCTCAGCAAGAAAGGAAGAGGTCAAGGGTATATTATACTTGCAGCACTTTAATTTATAATATCACAGGAACAAAAATTTGTTCTGTGAAATTTATTATTAGGAGCAAAACAATTTTAATTACAAACTATTTACTTTGCAAGTGGGAAGCATGTTGGGTACAAAATGCCAAACATTGCCAACCTCTGAAAGAACATCATTCTATTATATTTCAGATCAGTAGAACTCATATGTTTTGATTTTTTTTTAAATGGAAGTTTCATATACAGTATTGCTACATTAACAGATTTAATGAGATACTCTAATTTCTAGGCATTTTAGCTAGTAGATGATTTCTAGATAGCTAGACAGATCATGTTTGGCTACAGAAGGACAATGAGACAAACTGAAACACTATAAAATTATTCAACATAACATTTTTTATGAAAAATAATCAAATCATGGAATCATAGAATATCCTGGAAGGGACACATCAGGATCCTTGAGTCCAACTCCTGGCCCTGTACAGGACCATCCCCAAGAGTCA
>QWTY01014832.1:35043-47555 GCA_008033365.1 Pseudorectes ferrugineus
AGAAGAACCTCCCCAAAACCTTGAGGAATCAACTGCTTAGCAACATAAGAAAAAGGCAGCCAATCATCAGAAACTGCTTTCTGCTTCAAGGAACGCTGGCATCTGTATTTTGGGTTTGCTATCAAACCTAGATGAGGAGAAGAAGGCTTGAGAACAGTCTTACACACAAGGGGAACATCTGCAAAGGTGTAATGGGAAGTAGGAAGGAGAGGGAGAATTGCCCCTCCAATGCAGGAAAACATTTCCCCTTATTGCCCCAGTTTGTCTTGCTCAACGTTCTACTCAAATCTGAGTTTTTGTAGTGGCCTCCTGCTGGTTTTTGAAGCAAGTGAGCCAGTGACCCAGAATGTAATTAAAGGAAAGGAACTGTGTAGTTTACCCCATCCAATTTGCCTTTTGCATACTAACTCATAGTATGAAAAGCTGTTTAGACATACTTTCTCTCCCTGCTCTACTGAACTATTTGCTATTAGAATTGTTAATATAATGTGAGAACTCACTAGGTGAGTTTAAAAACACTTTGATTCACATTTACTTTAATCGTCTTTTTCCTACACAAGTATACAGTTGTTTAGACTGTTCACAAGCAGAGAGGCTTTGAGCAAGCATAGCAGCTGTACTCAAACATTTATACAACTTGGCATTTCAGCAATTCTTGGCCAGTTTTTTTACCCTATAATCACTTTCTTTCCACCCCCTTGAAGTGCTTTCGGCTATTCCTTTGCCTCAGGTTTTGCTACTTCCAGGGCAGAACTCACCACTGTCTCCACAAGCTGGCTTCAGCAGTGGCTTCAGCAGTGGTTCATGTGCTCCCCAGCGATGACACGAACAGCCCAAAGTCCTGTTAGGAAGGCTTATCCCATAAACCAAGACCACAGTTACTTAACATGGCAGAGATCATTCCCCTGAAGCTATCTTAAATTCATGGTAAAAATTATATGAAGCACATTACTAGACCAATGCTCAGCTTGGAACCAAGAGTGCCATATCAGTCACAGAGGCTTGACAAATTTCTACATTTGAAATAAACTATGGAAAGCTTGTCCTAATAAACTGTAGGAAAGAGGCCCTCAAATTTGTAGGACACCACTGAGGAATGCTGGCCAGCATATTCTAACATTCAGTAATATGCACAGCAAGCCAACTAGAACTTGCTACGGAAACAAAACTGGCCACTCTTCTCCAAAATATAGGCTTTGCTTGAATTTGAACTTGGAGATTTCAGCTTCAAGGATGCAATGACTTCGCAGCTGTCACAGAGGTCTTGTCTTACTGAACCATGAAGTACAGTCTGAGGACTTCACGTAGTTTCAAAATCCTTTGATTATCTTTGGAAAATAAACTCATCAATCCACCAGAATCTAATCATTATAGGAAACATAACTTAACAACTTCTTAGCTTTTTAACTGAGAAACTTTTTTCTTCAGAGTCCAATCTGAAAGAGATAGTTGTCTTAACAGCTTACTTTGAAATAGTCAAATCTATAAAACTTAGTAATTTTAAATTAAGAACATAGACCACCTCTGAAAAAGACTGCACTGCTGTACTGGATTTTTTTATTTTTTGTACTAGAAGCAGTTAATTCATAATAAACATGAAGGTGATCTCTTCCAAGACATTTAAAGCTAATGCAAAAAAGACATTCTGAATCCACACGTGGTATTAAGTTTTCAATACATAGAATCTAATGCGTGGAAAGAAAATTCTCATGTTCCCTCAGTAAAGTTTGCTTGTGGGGAATGTGGAAATTATCTGAGAGCACTGTGCTAGGCTTCAGGATATGGGATTGAAACCCAAACTTCTATTCCTTGCTTTTCTTGACTTCTAAATTTTACGCATTGTTTACTGTTTCAGGGGGGAAAAAAAAAGAGAAAAAGGGAAGAAAGCACAAGCACAAAATTACTTCTAAATCTTTCTATGCAAGCTGCAAGCAGAGCAGCTGTGTTCATCCAACACTCATTAGGGGAAAAAAAAATTGTTTTGGAACAAAGTAAGTACAATTCAATACTTGAAGTTAGACTTCAAAATCTATTTGAAAACTTCACAGTCCTAACTAGGTACTGTCACAATGCTAACCTTGGTACAATAGCTCAGGACTACATTTACATTTCTTGGAAATAGCTGCAACAGTGAGTTTCCCTGTGACTAAATAAAATCTTCCCAGAGATGCATCAGACAGGCTCATAACTCTTCTGTAAAGGAAACCTGCTGAAAGGTAAAAATGTGACAGCAGCAGGTTTAGAGAGGGATCTTGGCCAGAAAAATCACAATGATGGAAAAACGAGCATTCAAGAAATCTGTCCTTTCAAAGCACGGGACTCTTTATCAAGTCACCTTCAGCTTTATCTGCACAACCCAAATAAAAAGATTCTGGTTGAATAAGGCCATTATTTGGTCTACTCTTCTAAATTTCTCCTTAAGCTTAAGGACAGCAATGCTCCAAGGCAATGCTGAATTTATTATTTAATGAAAACAAAAGAAGAACAGAACACATTTAAGAAACATTTCTCTGAGGTATATTACTGAAAGATAAAAGATGCTATCAAGTACAAGACTTATCCAGCATGGCATAGGTAGCTTCTTCCTGCAGATGTACCCTTGACAAAAACAAAGACCATACCAGGCTGGAAAACAGGGAATGCTGCAGGCTCCAAGGCTGCTGCATGCTTTTCACCTAAACAGAATGTCTGTCTCTGGTATATTGTCTTGTTGCAAGGTTTAAAAAGCCTACCCAGCTTCTACAGGAGAAGCATAAAGCCTCGATACTACTAATTCACAAAAGACAACTTCAATTTATTAAAATTACATAGCTACGACCAACTCACATACTTATGTAAGTTGAGTTGCTGTCTCCTCTCCTTGAGAGTTAGCCAGCACTGCAGGGTAGCAGACCAGAAGTAACATTTTAAAGAGGACAAGCCAACAGCATTACACTAATCTGTAGAAAAAAGTACATTCAGTCTTTATCATTAGAGATTTAATCTTCTGGTACTGTTCCTCTAGTACAGCACATAACATATAAGTACACAGTCAGAAAGGTAAAAGAAACCTGTGAATCTACCAAATACAAAAATACTCTGTGACCAGGTCCCTCAACCTGGAACTAATGCTGATTTGTCTAGAGTCTGTAAAAATCCAAGTACATTGAAACTTAGGGCTTTTTTTGTTATCAATTCCTTAGTTTAGGGGCAAATTACAAAATACTTAAACTATGTTCAAGCAAAAGGTGCAAACTTCCTATGGGCAGCGACTAGCAGGTTTAGCTATCTCTCAACAAACATCCTACATCACTATGCATCCCTAGTCCCATTCTCCTCTCTCTTCTGTATCCACAGATAAAGATCCAAAAAACATTTTGCAGTCTGCTATTATAATGCAGTTCAGCTGATTTTTTTTCTCTGTCTTTTTATTAATGCATTACCCCAAGACTTGTCATCCCACTGCTCTGAAACAAAAATAGTACACTTCTGAAGAGAACCGAGCCACTTGTTCTTATAAAAAGATTATCATGCCAGTACAAAGGTTGTTGTTTCTAACCGAGTTACTCAAGCATCCTGCAATAAGCCATTCAGAAGTTCATCGTTACTTGTCCAAACAGATTAGTCATATTAGTGCTGAAGCAATGGCATTATGTAAAAGACTGCTTCTCTCTGATCTGCTTCATTAGCTCCAAATCATATTTACAAAATGCAGCATGCTACTTCAGCATGTCTGCGGCAATCAGCAGTTAAAACACTTTCTTTTACCATCACCCATGATATATGAACACATGGGTGGCCAAAGTATAGCCCACGGGTGCTGGGCTCTCACAACTGCCTGCTCACTTAAAGCACAAAAGGTAGAGCCCACAGAAAGCAGGAGCTGTAGCTCTCATCACTTCAGCTCAGTTTTAGTGCGTTTGTGCAGAGGGGTAGCCCACAGACAGACAAAGGCGGCAACAATGTGCTGCTCCATTTTCGAGAACTTGTGCACGTTTATTAACTGCTGATGAAACTGAGCCATTCTCCAATGGACAGAATTTAGATATTTATTCAACTTGACAGAATCAAGCTATTTAACAATGGGAGGAGAGCAGGGATGAAATAATGGGACTAGGATGTTATGAAGTGGAGAAGAGGTAGAATAAATACTGACATATCCCATTGTAAGTCTCAAGCCGACATTATCGAGTCGGCTTTGGAAACTAGGACAAGTGATCTGAATCATGACAAAAAGGCTTTCAAATATACACTGTCTGCTCTTTGTTTGGATTTGAAGAAAGCAAGCAGCTTCCCTGAGCTGGTGGGTACATTCTCAGAACTCTTCTCCTGAGAGTCATTTTCAATTTACCTATTTAAGATGGAAAGTTTTCCACAGAAAACAATCAAGCAAGTTAGCCTTTGGATTTGTTTGCTGTGAGAAACCACATAGGTTGTGGATGTGCAGTCAGCAAGGTGCAACAAGTAGGCCAGACAGAATTTACTGGAAAAAAAAAAATGCATTATTGTTTATAAGGTGATAGTATAATATCTGGCATCCTAAACCTGGTTCCCATAGCTCACTACTCGGTGAGGAGTGTGAGTGGGGGGAAGATGTGTGTATCTCTCACAATAAGTAAATGGAAAACTTTGTGGTTGTTTCACTACCTGATACTGTAAAGAGAAAAATATGTTCCTGCAACTAATTAAGAAAATTCATGGCTCTGGGCCAGGCTACGCTGACAAATTTAACCACATCACTACCTCCTCCTTCCCCATTTATGAAGCAAACTGTATTTTCAAGGTTACTGAAACTTCTGATTCTTGATACTGGCACAAGCCACGTGACAGCAGCAGAGGTCCAATGCCTGTCCCTATTTCTCTGCAAGCCCCACACCTCAGCTCAACTCAGTCTCTTCCACCATGAGATTCTCAAAGACTACCAGAGCCCCAAACTTGTCCCAAGCCTACCTACCTGCCTATAGGCCTTCTCAAACAAGATTTATTACTTTCTCACATATATTTGTGCGTATTTAAGTTCAAAGAAGGGGTTGGCAGATCTGCACAGAAGTTACCACATGAGCAGGAATACACACTGCTTATCATAAAAACTCTCTCAAGTCTACTCCATTAGCTGCACAGGAATTATCCCTACCCAGTCACTCTATCAAGACCATGATGCTTTTTTGGTAGATGTAGAAACAGACAAGAGGATGCACTGTGAATAATGACATATTTTCCCCAAAGAATCCTTACTGGCAGTGGAGGAGTTAGTTCCACTCTTGTTCAGTGTGCAAGAAAGTAATTCCTTCCACTTCAGTTTCTATTGAAGAAAAGAAATGCTGTTCAAGAGACAAGGCTAGTGAATAGCTAATGGTAAATGGCATTTTTGAAGAAACCAATGCTCTTCTAGAGGGTGCCTATCCCTTGAAGCACCCAGTGCTGTTTCCACCATCATCTATACAAACAAGAGGGTTAGAGGTGCCTAAATGTGCAAGTCACTGGTCCTCAAAAAGACCTGGAAAAAAGGTTCTACCCCAAGTTCTGTGTCTCCATTTCACATCTCTGAGTTTCTTTCCTAAAAAAGGACCAAATCCATAAAAGGCAAGCCATGCAGTTTCAGGAATTCCCTACCTGTGATATTAAAACCAGAAATGAGATTCCATACTTGGTGATTTTTCTTTTCATTTAGGTTGAAGAATTTGGGGAGAGAAGAGGTAGCATCAGATTTTGCTGGACAATGATTTGGTACTACAAGGGTGAGTACTATTTAACTTCACAACTTGCATAAATTTTCCATCCTTCCATTAAAGCATAAGACACCCCAGTTTAAGTACTCCCATATACAGACCCCTAATAATCCAGCAACTTCAGCTAGGTTGCTGTACACAGCAAGAAGAAAAACAAAAAACTCAAAAACCCCTACTCCAAGCCCAAAAACAAACAAGACCCCAGAACACTCCCCA
The DNA here is from genome assembly GCA_008033365.1 of Pseudorectes ferrugineus. Classification (NCBI taxonomy): domain Eukaryota; kingdom Metazoa; phylum Chordata; class Aves; order Passeriformes; genus Pseudorectes; species Pseudorectes ferrugineus. Next base: position 40,968 of record QWTY01014832.1, read on the forward strand.
CTTTTTAAAAAATCATTTATAAAAGGGACAGACATACACCAGACAGGCATTTTGAATACCAATTCTCTGACCAGACTGGCTATTTCTGGATCAGTCTTTTTGGTATGTTCTATTCGCACAGCCACATGAAACTATTTCCCACATGCCAAAGTACAGATCCTACCACCTGGAATAAAAATGCTATACCAGGTCACGTGATAGCAAGGGGGAAAAAAAGTAATATTACACCAAAACCAATCATCGTGTCACAGACCCTTCCTCACGGTCTCCCACTGTTTCCTTTTTTTTTTCCATCTTCCTACCGCTAACATGAATTTTCAAGGTCAGTCACCTCTGTGTAAAGCCGCAGAGGGCTGTCAGGGTTTTAAGATGCTCAAGGCAGATCTAATCTAAGGATATTGCTTCAGATTTGCAAGTAGTGTTTTTTGCTTCTCACCCCATCTGCTGTAGAGTATAAATTTTGCCACCCAAGATTATCCTGCAGAGATCACCAGGAGGGCACAAAGCTCTTTCTCAGGAGCAAAGCAGCCAGCAAGCCTCCACCATGCACAATGGGGGATGCACACCACAATGAGAAGTGGCACTCAGACAACATGTAATGACACCCACATGGTGTCAGCTATCAGAAAAGCATACACATGGAAGACCCCTCTGCTAACATGCTACTCCATTCTTCAAACATATCAGAAGTCAACTGTTTCAATATAAAGTTCTCTTTAAGACTGATCATCTCCATCTCTTCCAAAGCCTACAGGAAAAGACAGAATTACACAAAGCTAGAAAGCTTAAAGTGAGTTTGCCGATGTTCATTCCTCAACCAGAAAACAGCTCCTAAGTCTTACTTGCACACTTACTTTTCTACTTGCTCTAAAAATGCCAGTGGCAAACAGAAGCATTAAACAAAACAGCTCCATGCTCAGATGAAAGATATCTTTACTTCAAACACAGATGAGATTCCACAGCACATGTTGTGGTTTTCAGGAACAGAAACCAAATCTGTCACTCGGAGACAGATAAGCCCATCTTCTGAAGGGTCTTGATGCTGACAAACTTCTGCAGCTAAAAATCCAGCTCAGATAAAGTTTCTTTTCCTGAGCTAAGCTACCTCGAAGTTTAGGATGAAGTATGCTTGCAACAGAACTTCAAAGCAGCTGTATACAAAATAGAAATAAATCACATTTCCTAAGCAAAAAACAGCCTATGTGTAATGCTCAGTTTTGATGAAAAGGGGGGATGGCCCATCTCATCCTCAAGTTTATGGATTATGCAAGAGCAGAGTCTTAAAGTTTGGAGCACAGTATTTTATTAAGAACTAGATAAAGCTATTTTCGTTCCAACATAAAACTAAACTTGCTCAGTAAGGCACAAGAAAAAGGAACCACCTGCAAATTTGAAGTGTTCCAAATAAAAATCTTTGTCTGTGGTTTCCTGGAGACAACATTCTTCTGTAACATTCATAAACCATCATTTTGTCCCCAAATCCCTGTGCATTCTTAAGCCAGAAAAAGAGTAATGAGTCACAGCCATAACTTAAAACAAGATTCCTAAAACCACACTGGCAACTTCAAAGTGTAGATCAACTTCACCACCTTAAAAGGAAAAAAAACCCCAAAATCTGAAGGCTGCTGATGTTCAGTATTTTCAGAGCCACCTCAGATGTGGCATCAGCAAACACTGCCCACACAGAAATAACTGATCCTCTCCGCAGCAGAGGAAGCAGAACTCTCAGCTGAGCAGAAATGACAATATTGCTCTTCAAATATCTCACTTGAGTTAACACCTATTGCAGCCAGAGACTACACAAATTCAAGTACATACAATCCCTATTTATGTCACAGCTGAATGGGAAATAGGCTACTCTGAAGCAAACGCAACTAAAATTTTGTTGGTTCGAGTTGCTCCTGTCCGTTTACCTTTCCTTTGAAATCCTTCCTCAGAAACTTGGGTATTTCACACCAACTTCAGCTTAACTTTAATACTGGTCTTCATGACAAAGAGACTATAATTTCTATGGACTGAAAAGACTTAGATCCTGTTTTTAAATTACATGAAATCCCACCCAAGTCCTGTAACTTGTGCTTCCCTTTTTACAGCTTAAATCCAGCACTGAAACTCCATAATCAGAGAACTGCTGGAGGATGTTTAATCTCTTTGATTTCTCAGGCTTTGTTATTAAAGCAACAAAAGGACATTAAGGCTCACACTTACACCACACACAGGGTACAGGACAACAGGACCAACTTACAAGGGAGGAGAAAAAGCCGCAAGTGCATCTCAGCTGCAATTCACTGCATTATCTAAAATTAAAGTGGGAGTTAAAACACAAGTGTGCTCCCCTCCTGTCTCAGCCTTCCTACCGAAGACCTGCCATGTGACAGATTATAGATGTCTTTCTTCACTCAACTTCCACAGCTATTAGTGAGGAACGCAGATAGAAGTAACTCTACAGAAGCGACATAAACACATGGAATCAGTGGCATGATGTGGAGGCAAAGAGCAGAAGCAACAGTACCAGTCAGATATTTTCTCATAGGTGAGAAGGTTGGGTATGCTTTGTGAACAAGTATCAAGGCACCAGAAGATTTAACACGGGTTAGCCTTGTTACGTAGGAGGAGGAAAAAAAACCTAACCAAAAAAAACACACAAAAAATTTTTTTCTGAATGCTTTTTCATCTGTAGTTTTATAACAATGTAAAAAGAACTGCAATGCTACATTCTTTAAAGGAAAAACTTTATTTTGTCTTGTCAGATAAATTGAAAGCTTACAGAAAATACAGTAAAGCTGACTACAGGATAAATTATTAGGTGTAATAAATTAAAATGTTAAACAACCTTTTAAAATGAAATTTAAAAAATCAAATAAAAAATTTTGTTAAATAAAAATTAGACATTTATTATACCACTTACCAAACAATAAAAATACTTCCTCAACAGCTAGTTTTTAACAGTTATCCATCCTTTGATACTTAAAGCAACTAAACATTTTCAGCCTCTCAAAAAAATACAAATTTACTGCTTTTCGTACTCTAGTCACCGTGTTTACCCATTTAATTTCTAAGGGCTGTCAACTTTCCCAAGTCTCATTTTTTCTAATTAAAACTGCAATATATCATGTATGCTTAGGATTATTTCAGCATTTCTGCCCATCCATACAACAGCCTGCAGCGTAAATCACAATTCCATCTCCCTTGTACGGAAAGGCACTTTCACTATGGGGGAGGAAGTGGGGAGGAAGGATTAAAAACCCCCTGTCTGATAATGATTTATCAATGTAGCAGCCTGGTAAATTTTTTTACAGTACAGTCGACCTAATTTATCTTTTTAAGCAAGGGAAGAAGTTACTTTACAACTGACATGCTCTTAAACACTTTTGAAGACAACTTTTGAAGCCATCAACTAATACTTTAAGTAGTTTCACATTAAAGCAATGTACGGGGAAGCCACTCTTAAAACTTCTAGCACAGATAAGCATTTGGTATGTTCAACATCAGCTAGAGCAGACAGACCAGCAAGTATGCTAGTTCCTCAGAACACATTTTTCATATTGTAGGAGGAAACTGTGTATGGTTATGCTGTTGCTGCATTAGGCAGTCTAGTTTGCTCTGCTGCTGCTATGGGGCTGTTTTGTCAGCAATGATGAAGCACTGTATTAATCTTTTAATAGTATTTCAACAGTAAAGCATGTAAGCTAGGTCTCAGTAGAATAGCATCAACAATGTTAACATGAGTTTTGCAAATTGCTGCAGCCACTTGTCTTTATGTACAGGCAAGCAGAGTCATGTGGGCTCTGCAGAGAGGTGACTTATTTCTGGCTCTTTCTCTTCCATACAAGCAGTTGAAATTGTTTCACCACAAGGTTGCTATCTCTCCAGCTCACCTCTGCAAAACTTTCCCCCTACCTCTCACAACCCAAAGGATTGCTCATGGAGTTGCTTCCCTTTGGTGACTGAAATCTCCATTAAATGCCCAGCCATCAGCTAGCTGCATGTTGTTCCTCAACAATCTAACTTTAGCAATACTGAAACAGAACAAACATTGCCCCCTGCCAAAATAAAATTTAAAAAAAAAAAAAAATCTGTCAATTCACTCCATATACAACCACCTTGCATACTGCCTCTGCACTCTGAATACAAGAGTGCACATTCCCTTAGGGTTCTTCCTCAGACCATGGTTTCTTAACACCATGTCACCAGTTCAGCAGCAGGACCATTCCAAAGGTATTCTCATGCCTTCTACCCCCACTTATGCAGTTAATTTCCAGTGTTCCTTTCCCTTACCACCCACAGCCATGACAGTACACTTGTTTGTGGGAACACATAATTTGTCAGACCATGAAATGATCTTGCTACAAAACAGCTTTCTCTTTAGTTTTTCTAAGCTACTGTTGCTCATTGAATCCTTTCAGAATTCAATACCTTGCCCATCTCCTTCTCACCTTGTAATTTCCACACCTGCTAAGTGCAGGTGATTTCCCTCACGTTAAATTCAGAGAGATAACAATAAGTCAGGCACCAATCTCATGAACCAAATACTTTTGATCTAAACTCCCAAACTAACCATAATCACTACACAAAGTTTCATTCCATCCCTCCCACTATATAAAATTATACCACTTCAATCAGTCTGCAGAAGTGATGGCAATGTCTGGTTTTCAGTGGAAACACAGAAGACACAGGAGAAGCTTCCATTAACCAGACATTTAGCAGGAAAACACTCAGGGAAGAAGTTCTACAGCTACACGTGATTAGTCATGTGCTCATTTGCATGTCAACATCCAAACCAGAGACGGGACAGTTGAAGTAATCTTTAAGATCTGGGAACAAACTCAGAAAAGGTAAAGAGTAACAACCAGTTGAATGTAACATACCCAAACCATATGGGCTAAATCTGAATCTTTCCCATGCCAAAACACCACTTAGGGCATGTACAAAGTGCACATTGGTCTCCAAACTACAACTAGGGAAACCCCCAAGCACTTCCACAAAACCAGTTTTGATTAAAACGACTTACCTATAAAAGAGGAGCACAAAACCTACTTCAGATAGCGTTTCAAAAAGGAAGAAATTGACCACAAGCCTTCATTATCTTATAGGTTGTATTTATTTGGGAAAACTTGTTCAACAAGTTGCTTGCCTATGAAACAAGGCATCGCTGAATGTAGCAGCATTAAAGCTAGCACATTCCAGACCTCAATGCCAATGCAGGTCTCTTATTCCTTGGCAACAAAAGTCTCCGTATTATTCCTTTCAAACAAACAACCCTCCCAGCTGATACACCGCAGCAGAGCATGCTGATTTAAATATGTGTCAAAGCTTTCTCTAAAGTAGAAAGGCTGCTGAGCTGAGAGGCCACTCTGACGAAGTGAACAGCAATGCAGAAAGTTACATTACACGAATGTGCTAAAAGGAGCTCACGCCCTGCTTTTTGAATGCTCTACAGGCTCCGTGCCCATAGGTTTAGTGCGTTGAAAATGCCGTACCAGAAAAGTGGGCTTTGTATTAACTAACTAGCAGAAAAAACAGCAACAGCCAGGAATGTCACTGAAAAGCAAGGTCACGGAATCTGAGTGTTACAGTCTAGCATCTCCATCAGATAGTCTGACACTTCTCACAGAAGTCTGACATCATTTGGCTCTTTCAGGTAAATCCCAGATATTTCAACTTCAGTTCTTACAGGATTAATAAATGCATAGATTAACAGATCGAGTTGGTATTGTTCACATAAGAATGATACAAACTGAGAGGAGAGTCTTGCATGGATATTCCTGCCTAGGCAACACATCCTGGCAGGGTTATTTTTATGCTGCTGTAAACAGACACATTCCATTCCACCTGTAAGGCCAGCAGCAGCATCTCTGCGCTCCCTCATCCATTTGTTTCTCATAAATTTGCTCCAGGTTGGCTTTCATTTTAAATACTTTGCAAAGAGTTTTAAACTTTTCAGAAATTGATGCAAGGAAAAAAGTAGCAGTCGGATTTTATTGTGTAGCAGCCCCTAAAACAATAGACACCTTGCAGCTAAACAGTCTGCAACTCTGTTTAGCTAACTAACATTGGTTTTAGCCCCCAGGTGCAAGAGAAGAAAAAGGAACAGTGACAAGTTTGCTAGTGTTTTCAGTTTTCACAGTCTGGAGATTTATTATGCTAGGTGTGTGTGATATTGTGCAATCCTCTCACAAGGGAAAAAGAAAGACTAAGAGCAGAAAAAAATAGTAAATTTCTTATTTTTCCTGTAACCCCAAAATAGTTTTCTTATTCTCATCAGAGTAGCTGTAGTATTTGCAAGAAATAGTAACAGAAAAGGCAGTAAATGTGATGAATTGGAATAATGCTTACATTCACTTATTTGTATATAACTGTCCAAATGCCAAAAACTTTGGAAACTTATCTTGCATCTCTTAAAAGATTCTATAAACTAATTGACACAGAATGGTGAACACAAAGTAAGGTGAGTACACCAAGGGAGGAACTCCTCAAGGCTTCATTAGTACTTAATTTCCATGACAACATTTATCAGCTACTTCTAAATCAATCAGTTTATAGAATCTTTTAAGAGATGCAAGATAAGTTTCCAAAGTTTTTGGCATT
>QWTY01014834.1:0-18487 GCA_008033365.1 Pseudorectes ferrugineus
TGTTGAACAGTCCAGAAGAGAAGAAGGAAAAACCAAAGTCCCAGGAAAACAAAGTTTAACTCTCCGTCTCTCTCCGAAGAAACAGAGCCGAAAAGCTGGCTGAAAAGCAAGAAGAGTGCTTCCTCCTGCTCCGCTCCCTGCAGAAGCACACAGAGCAAGATAGCAGTGTCCTTGGAGCACAGAACTGCTTTGAAAAAGTTCATCTGGCTTTTTCTCTCTCCCCCTTCTCGGGCTCAGTTTAAAGGCACAGAAAGACACAGGATTCATTTCTGGGCATAGGACAAGAGTTATGGGAGACAACATCATAAAGTCACCCCAAGACACTGATTTATTTTCTGGCAGAACACAATCACTTAGAACACACTTTTTGTGACTTATGAAATTCATTTTGATTCTGCTTTTTTTGTTAAAGCAATTTACTACTAATTATGTCCTAAAAAAGATAAAACACACTTCCAATATCGAGCATTAAGAAATTAGTACAAACTGGAGAAAATATAATTAAAGATCACCATTAAAAATTAAAACAGGCATACATGTATACACAGCTGCATGGTTTTCAGTAAAATCTGAGCTACTTGTTTCTGCATTTACTTCCCCAACATCTTTATCCCCGGCAGTAGCAGGAGTGTGTATGTGTGTGTTATACCCTCCCCTCAGTTTCTTTTTGGTAGTATTTGGAAGTCAATTACTAATCCTGTTCTCTCCCTTCTTCCTCCTCCTCACCACAAATTCCAATCATAAGACACCGTGCTGTTACAGCATGATAGAAAGCTCACACCCTTCCAGCCCTGCACAGCTGTTCTTCCACCTTGTCTTGTCTTTTCAAATAGGACATCCCTGGAAGGAAAGAATCATCTCCTTAAATGAATTTGGACTTTAGGCTGGAGTTATGTGAAGAAGATTTCTCTTCTTTTAAAGTCTTTGTGAGACCCTTCATTCAAATTATTTATATGGATATGTACTTAAAAGACTTTAATTATGGATTTGATGAAAATATTTCTTACTAGAGGAGCTGTTGAATACCAGGAAGATGCTTAATTATGAAATTGCTTAAAATGCAGAGGATTGGGTAAGTACATAATTAAGGAGCTATCATTTCCAACACAGTAGGGAAAAAATGGCTCTGAATTCCATTAAGTAATCAAGGATTGATTAAATATCTCTAATGTAATGCTTGGCCTATGAAGAGTATTGTTACAGAATTTTATGCGTCGTTCATACGTTTGGGCCATATGATTTGGTTCTAGTAAGAACTGTGGGTTTGGCTGGGAAACAAATATTTTATTATTTAAAATCTTTAATATTATTCCCAGCAGCTGTAATGAATGCTAGCTTGTGTCGGCTGCAGGTCCCAAAAATATCTGTAACACTTGATAGTGAACAACAAATTTACAAGAAAATAATTAATACCCTTGGTTTTAAACAGGTGATTTCAAAGTAAAATTGGAAATCAGATAGGATATTTAACACTGGATAAACTAATTTAAATAATGCAACAGTTCAGACATAACTCTAATTTCTTTTCGGAAAGAACTGGTAAACCAGAGAAGGTGCTTGTAATATACACTTGAAAGATGGTAAAAACAGGGAATTAAGTTTTTGCTTTCAAAAAAGAATTTGAAAGACTAAAGGACAGCATTTTTCTACACTACAAACCCAATCCTTTGGACACCTGGTTGTATTTACTGGCATAATAATAATGAACTTTTCAAACAAAATCTTATTGCTGATGTTTTAAAAACTTCTACCATCTGACCTATCCTGAACACATACTGAAAAATTTGCGGTGTCATTGACTTTTATCTTATACAAGTTATGTGATTCCAATTAAATATGTTAATAGCATAAATTAGGTAGTTAAAAATAAGCACAAACCTACCATCTCCAGAACTGTATAAAGAGAAATTACCTGGGGCTAATTCTAACAAGTTTGGATGCTACTATATTTTTTATTTTCTGAAGGAGAATGGAAACAAAAAGGTCTGTCTTTGTTGTTGTCTTCTGAAGAAAAATACCATCAGCCTTGAGTAGCAATAGATTATTTCACCTTGACCCCAAGTCCAGCATCAGTTGACCCCTGCCCTGGGAGCAGAACATACCAGCTAGGAATCGATGGGTGTCTGATGAGCGGGGCTTGTTTACCTGTGCCAGCTAACGAGGTTATTCTCACGGTTGTCCCCTCTGCCCTCCACACGTGGATGCCTGACCTTTTTGCTCACCACATTTTAAACTGCCACATTTACAAGCAAAGAACTTTGCAGCTTACCCAAACTACAGATGATTACCTTACAATGCTGTATTGCAATTGATGCTCCTGTACCTGTGCATGGAGGATAGGGCAGAAGGGCTGTAGTGGTCTCGATACAGATGTTCCCCCTTGTCTGGTAGATTTTACAGTGGACCCTTCATGTCACTATCATATTCAGAGGAAGGAGGGTCTAAACTGAATAAAATAGATAGCCAGGCAGAGGAAAAAGCCCTTCCTGACCATTACGGTATGACTAGCTGAACTTTTAAACCATGAGATTTTACTTTAATCCTTATCTTAATAGATTTGCAAGCACTGTAAAAATAAGAGCAATACCAAATATCTTATTTTAAAGGAAGGGGATAGGTAGAGTTATCCACAGAAGCTTATTTTAGGATGATTTTTCTTTTCTTTTGTAAGCTTTTGATTTTTCTCCATCCTTTGAAGTGTCTAGAGTGTTTACAAAGAATGTATCAAATAGAAGTAGTTCAGTAGTGTAGGGCTAAGGCTATGGATCAACAGCAACAAAAAGAAGTCCCCCAGAATGTCTAGCCCCTCTAATGATAAGAGAAGATATAGAATTCCTCATAGAAGCCAAGTTTACCTTCAGTTATCAGAAAATTCGGATTATTTTTGAGGTGGTAATGGAGAAACCTCCCGCAACAGCTTTTCCAAACTGCTCTAGTATTAATTACCTTCATTAATCGGGTACTTTGACCTTTTGCAGATGGTAGTTGCCTAATTTCAGTTTATATGCTTTGGATTAAAAAATCACTTTCTCCTAGTCTGGGATATAATTCCCTTGTGTAAGTAACTACAAATTAACACTTGCCCTCTTTGTTAATGAGCAAAACTAACTGCACTGCATAAACCTTGATTATAAGACTTATTCGCCAGAGCTTGCATCATTTTTGAATGTGAAACTTCCATGAAATGGGGCTAATAATGTTGCTCTGGTGGTAGTTTTACCAGTGCTGCACTCAGTGGGAAGATCATTTCTCAACTTCTGCTTGTATTAAGACACATCATGTTTTATTACAACCATTTTATCAGGCAATTAAATTCTTCCAAGTATTGCATTATTCAGAGTGTCTGCTTCACCAGTATGTGCATCATCTACAGCCTCCGGAAACACAGAAACTCATTGTATAATCTATTGAGCTGGGAAAGAAGAGGCACTCCTTAAGAGTTAGGACTAGCCCATTTTACAGCTCCATTAACAACTTTAATAAAACTGTCAGCAAGCTATTTCGCAATTCATCCAGCCTCCTGTCTTAGCATTATTAATTGTGATTTAATGGGACATCTTGTTCAATATCTCAGACAAATCCACTCATTTCACCCCCTGTTGGCTTTATGAAGAAAACTTGGATTTATTTGACAACATTTACTTTAATTTCTTTTACCAGCCTTTTCGAAAACCACAGCTGAATTATGACACAGAGCAACCTTGTAAAATAGGTATATGTATTTTCAAGTATCTGTGTTTTTAATGTGTACTTTTCTTAATTTCAGTTTGGCCATTTTTTCCGTTGTGTATTTGTGGACAGAAGAAAGATGATTTACTGAGAGAGAAAAGAGAGGAAGGAAATTTGTGGAAGGCAAAAAAAGTATAAGACAATCATATCACGTATCCTTTCAACATCACCAAAGTCATGTCAATAGGAAAGAAGCAGTTTCACAGAGCAGAGAACATGTACAGATGGGTCACAGTGTGAAAAGCAGGAGAGTAACTGCTAGAACTTAATGCTTTTTCTGCTGAAATACTACAAGGAGTTGGTTGTAGGCTCTGCAGGAAAGAAGTCTCCTTTTTACAGCAGTAGTATCCAAATAGATAACTGTTTAGACAAAACGAAGGTCCTTTATTATTCTTATGCTGATAGTCCCAAGTGAAGATGAGCGTCACTTCTATAAAACTAGTGACTTGACCACATAATCCCTTAGAACAAAAAATAGCAAACAAATTTCACTAGTCTGCATTGCTTCAGCTTCCATCTGTGACCAGCTTGTGTCACTGAATCATGTCTTTTCCTGTAACCAAATGATAGAATTACTTTCCCATCAACTCCATTTTTCTGGTCTTCTTCCTTCTCCTGCATTTCTAGGTTATCAGTTTATGGCCTCTCTTACTTCCTTTATAAGTTAATATTGGTCAGATTCTGTCTCTAGTATCCACTCTAATGATGGCTCTTGTCTCCTCTGTCAACAGCTGAAGGCCCAACAAGCCACCTTTGTAAGACCTTAGGTTTATCCACTTTCCCCCTTCCCAGCCACATGGGTCAGAAAACGTGTCTCTTGAATGTCTGAAGAGATTGTGGCTGAGCTCTTGCAATTGCTTTTATTCCTCTGTACCACTGTTTTGAACCTTGGGCAATATACATCACCAAGCCATACTTTCTATTTCTTTGTACTTACTTTCCAATATAGACTGTCTTCCTGAACATTGGCTCTGTTTCTATAGTTCAGCTTTGCTTCTGCAGCCTGCGTCTGTTCACCTTTTGTTCTTTCTCCAGTCCTGAGCAGACCAATTTTTTTCTATTAAAATGTGTCAAAATAATGTTATAAAAATCCCACAAATATGAAGATTAGGTCTCCAATTTCAGTTGTTGCAACCTCTTCTCATCTAGGGCTCCTTTTATTGCTCAGATCCATTAGCCAGCAACAAAGAAAAAGCCCCTGAACTTATATAGTAGTCACACTTACCACACTTTGTCAATCTGAATGCAGATGTATCATTTCTGTTTTCCTTATATAACAAATTCAAACTTATTTCCTTCACTTTCAGATCACTGTTAGAAGTTCTATTCTTTGCCCTAAAACTCTTGAATTATATGGTAGTACAAGGCTAGGAGCCTGATTTCCCAGTTCAAAAATACCTGTTATCCATCACAGTATCCACTGAGTATTGAATTAATTCCTTTCACAAACAATTTCCTGAGGTTTGCCTTCCATTTTCTATTAAATATTATTTCAAGAGTCATTTTGTGGAAGGTTTTCAAACACACTTATACATGTGTTCTTTCTGAACTCTACTAAATATGACTACAGGTATAACATATTTGGATATCTGTGTATATACATATGCATGTATTATGTTCATGTGTACATGCACACATGAATACACGTTTAAGTATATATATGGCATATGCACACGGAAGATGACATTCTTATCTTGCTAGCGTGTCTTCCAATACTTTTTCATAGTGCTGCTTTCCATGCAGCCAGGAGAAAAAAGAAGTTAATAAGATCACTACCCATGTTTAACATCAGTCTGAAATTTCCCCTGAACCCTCTATTCCTTGTCTTTTCAGTCCTCAGTACATCAGATTGTGTAGTACGACGCACCTTTACATTGCCCAATACTGGGGCAGTAACCTCTGGGTGTTACAACAACATAAATAAAAGCAATGCCAGTAGCAACTGAGAGAAAATAATTTCAAAATTTCTGATCCAGGCAACATGAAATGCTGTTGACAGAGAAAAGGTTATGTGCTTTGAGGTTTTCAAAACAAACGCATTACTTTAGGCCTACTGTGAAGATGATTGTGATTTGATTTCCATCAAGGGAAAGCACTTAAATCTGTAGTCAACCAAAATGAGACTTCAGAATCAAACTATAATTTTACTTTCACAGATGTAGACATGAAAATATTTGCAGTGAATACTCTTCCTTAGAGACATATCTACTACATTTGGCATTCTGCAGTACATACTAATTCAGTGACAAAATACACCTACACACTAATTCTTAGTATAATAATGAATTGTCTTAATTGTCTTTTTTGTGCTCCAAAACATAGCAGATATAGTGCTGACAGTTTCTTCTGATAAAGGTGGTTAAAGAGAACTAAAGTCTTGATAGCAACCAAAAATGATGTTTGGACACACAAGAGAGGGAATCATCTGCCTGACCCTCAGCTGTCCTTTTAAGCAAATTCACCATGAGAGAACATCCAACAGTTAAGCATGCCAAGATAATAGTCAGGAAAAAGAGCTAAAATTATTTGGAACCAGATGGTTCTATAGGAAAAAAATACATAGGTATTTTGCATTGGGATCACATTGTTGCTGAGCAATTCCATTGGTGTTAGATCCCTGCCAAAGTAAGCAGAGGCACAGGGTAATGACACCGTATTAAAGACTAAAAGTACAATATAGTTATTTCTCACACAGTAGATCTCTTGAAAACAGATTGGTATCTATGAAATTGACATGCCAAATTAGGGAATGAACATATTTCCAGCTGTAATTGGGATTGTAACTTAAAAACTTGAGTATTAAAATAGCAACTATTGGCAAACAAAACAAGTAGAGTCTCTTTTATAGATCTTATAAACACCAGTGAGAGCAAAAGATCAGTGATAATGCCAATAAGGTAATTAATTGCAAAAAATATTTTTGTGCAAGGAATGTTTCTATATAATCTGTGCTCAGCATGCAAGTTGGAAGAAAGATTATCTGCAATGAATGGATGAGTCTCTAGTTGATCTGCTAAAAGTTCAAAATTAAAGTTTCAATTTTATGGTAATTCAAGCAAACACAACAAATATTTTCTACTGTTAAAAAGAGAAATAATTGCAAAACAGTGTATATTTTCTTACTGAAAAATTCTTTTTGCAAAGACACACAATTGATATGTAATCAGTGGCATCATTTGTTTCCTGCTTTCAAAAAAAAAAAATCTTTCTCACACGGATACCACATCTTATTTCCATTCTAGTTCTTTCTGATTATGTGAAATGGCAAAAGTTCATTTCTGCCTTATACAATCTCTTTCCTACTACCAGAGTGGCAGGCACCATCTGACACTAAATATGTATTGCCCCAAGCCATTGCTTATAATAGAGTTTTAAAATTAAATTGAAAATATTAGTTTCAGATTTTTCAAAGGAAGGAGGGATGAGCAGTGATATTATTACCAATGTATTTATTAAGCAAAAATCAGCTTTAAAGAGCTGCACACCCCACTGGTTCAAAGAAAATAGTAAAGAAGAATTCTTGCGTATTATTGAATTCAGTTGAAAATAACAAAATTTTAAAGTTGAAAAAAATACTACTGTCATGCATATTTCATTATTTTCAAGAGGAAAATGTCATAGTAGGGTTCTGTTATTATGCCTGATTGCTTTCCTAGGAAGAAAGGTGTTGACTGTACTTTTCACATGAAATAAAAAGCATTTTGAGAATAATAGTTTACAAATTAATCAAAGGTCAGTTTCTCTGGAAATGAGTCCCCATATTTTTATCATGAAAAAATTACTTCAAAACAAAATTTATTCATTACTATATTCACTCCTTATTGTGCGTCTTAATGGAGATATGCATGAGTAGAATGGCAAGAAGTTTATATTTGTCTCTTTCCAAACTTGGTTAAAATTAGAGGAAAAAAAGAAAATTATTAGGTTTTTAAAAATATACATAACATGCTGAAAATAAAGCTAATAAGTGCATCTTCTCTACTATGGATCTTTTCTTAAAACAAAAATTGCAGACATACATGGAGTTATGTCAGGTTTTACTTTATTGGCCATAGAATTTTTCATGACACATCTTCTGATTGTCTCCTGGTTAAATAATATGAGGTGCAAGATACTGTAACAATCTATCACAAAAGTATGCTAAGACTCTTATTTGTTACCAAAGTTATTTGAAAACATTTGTTTAACCTTCAAAAATGGTGAAAAATAATTTTACCACCCTCACTTAAAACTTACATGCAATAAGAGCAAAATAACAGAAAATTAAATGTTTTTTCCTAATCCTAAATTTTAAATGGAAACCCTGATTTTTCAATTGACATGCAATATGACCAGCACATTAGTTGGAAAATGCTGTTAGCTGTGTGCACCTGGTTGAAGGAAAGGTAGTCTTTTAAATGGTTTTTAAGAAGAAATTGAAGAATTTCTTAACCAGTCATCTGATGAATTTTCAGCTTATTACTATGAATAAACACTGATGTTGTCTATATCTTTAGCATCTATAGGTTTTTTTCTGTAAGCATATTTTAACTGTAGACCGCTAAATGTAGAAAAGTGTAGTTATGTACATATTTTGCAATGTTTCCACTAGAGTACATAATAGAGAAATTTTGTAAAAACATTCATAAGTTTTAACTACAAAATCCTGCAGAATTCATTCAAGCTTTGTCAAAGATTTAAAAAAGAACCAAAATATCGCCAAACTTGGACAGATTTTGTGCAAGGATCCAAAAATTTGTCAGAAATTAACAGCTAAACAGAGAGACTAAATACAGCATTACTCAAATCTTAGGCACAAAGACTGTTTACAAGTTTAACTTAATCAGTTCAAAACTGAACAGAGCTGCTTGATAAGACACCAGCAGCGTAAATGTATGTGTTTAGCATGCATGTAGGAATTTGTCTTGTTTACACATAGGCAGAGAAATAGAAGCAAGGCAGAGGGAGATCTCCACATGCAAGTTTATAGATGTAGACACATGGGAGAAAACCAGTGTTTAAGAAGGGTCATCTTGCTGGTAGGTCTCAAATAATACAAGACATTTCCCTTTTTAAGCAGAGGAACTAATCTGTCATGTTAATTTGCTGTCTTAGCAACAAGCAAATGTACTATTAAAGCACCCATGGTGTACGCCTACATTTGGGGTGTAGGTCTGGAAACCCAATTAATAACTCTGAATGAAAGATGGCTGAAAATCCTCACGTAAAAGTGCAAGGGGGAAGATGTGTTGGTGCATTTTTCTACGTTGATAAATCAGTGTGTTATTCACGTATCATTTACAAAGTCTCATTCCAAAGTAAATAAATAAAATAAGAGGCAAAACCTATGAGGCATTTGGAATAAAAAGTGTTCTTGGAAATGGCTTAACTACGCAGTGAAAAAAAAACAATTGACTTAGGTCAGGAAATGTGAAGCCAGGAGTGAAAAATCTCAAGACATTGTCCCAAAAGTAGAGCTTTGTCAGGCATGTCTCAGAATTATTTTTGAGAACTTTGTTCTATGAGGTACCTAATTTCAGAGTATTCTTACCTTATTCAGTACCCTCAGTTGACAAACACACCCTCACGTTATTAACCTGTCATGGCTCTTTAAATGACATAATTTTTAAAATTTTATGACAGTAACAAGAAACACTTGATTTAAGATATTTCTTGTTGAAAAGAAGATGAAAAAATGCCTCTATCTGATGTAAGAAGCGATGAACTAACAAGACCAGAATAATTTTGAAATATATTTCAAAGCTGCTAGCAAAATACTTGTAGTGCTCTGTAACAGTTTTTGATTCCCCAAAGGAATGTTTTAGGAGATGTCCTTTGACTATGAGACTACTCAATAATAATTTGGCTCCACAGATTTGGCTTGCCAGCATTCTTTGTAGATTTTCTGAGTCTAATGGGAAAACAAAGAACAGCTACTAGCATCCACCAGCTCTTATAGCTGCCTCTTTATATTTCTCGTAAGTGGGCACTGGAATATGACAGTAAAGATGAACATGAACCTCTATGATTCAATAAGCCAAGGAATAAAAATAGTGTGGGTTTTATCAGTAATGGTAGTAAACTGCAGTGAAACATTTTGCAAAGATTACAGAGACCATGTTGAGAATTTTAAACATCATATTTAAAGAGGGCTGAGACCTCTTCCCGTAACATTTTCCTCCACCTCTGAATCAAACACCAGAGAGACTTGACTGATCAATACATTACATAAATAATACAGCATTTAAAATTACTTGGGTTTTTTTTAATACAAGGTGGTTTTAGCAAAACATTTTAGTCTAAATAAACTGCAACTGTCCAGCTAAGAGATGGCATAAGAAAAAATTGATTCTCCGCTTAATATTTCAATGGTAGATACCAGTTAAGGGTTAAATACTTCTTGAGATAAATATTATTGTCATGACTGAAAGCAGAATGGGTTGGAAGAATACTGCAGGAGTTTCCGAATATTCAGATCGTCTTTCAGTGTAATTGCTTTTTCAGGGAAGATAAAAAATATGTAAAATACTGAAAGGTTATCTGGTCATTTGTGAAAACAAACAAAACCAAATCAAATAAATAAGGTGCACAATGAGAGGGATAAAAGCTTAGTTAGGGCATTAAGATTCTAATGATCACAGAAGTCAAAACACAGTAGAGCTTCAAACCAACAGCGAGTTATAGGGTGTTTTTGATAAAAATAGAAAGACTACATGGGAAAAATGTAAAAATACATAAACAAAACTCAAAAACATTTTAAAAGAAAAGAAAGTACCAAATTAATTATATGTATCAATAATTGCTTTATGGTAGGTTTTTTCTAAGCTTAGAACCTAAAAACCGGTAATTAAAGTAAAACACTGAGGCATGCCTACTTCTTTATCTACTAATCATACAACTCCTGAAGTTAATGCTAGAATTTATCCTTCAAATAATAATAAAAACCATATTTCTTGACAGTTTTATAATACCTTTTTCATTACTTGAGTAAACAGGCTTCTTAGAAAAAAATATGGGAGATGTAGCATTTGCATTAGTGCAAATCAACCAAATCTCATTTTATTTATAGGTGTTGTGGCTTCACGCATATTACTGATAGGATCCCATTGTCCTTATTGCAAAAGGCTTAATTCAAAAGGCATATACATAGACAATATAAAACCATGTGGACAATGTTTCCTGACCATAATTTTAAGTACAATATTCTCAGTTTTAGAGTATAAATACTTGCTGGATTCTTTGTTAATTATTATTTAAAATTAAATTGCTGATATATTTCTGAAGTAGATGACAAAATTCAAACCTATTAATTTTTCAATGTAAAACATCTATAAAGAACCATAAATGCACTCAAAACCAAAATAACTCGGATGATGAAGATGTATAGATGTGGCACTTCAGGACACAGTTTCGTGGTGAACATGGCAGTGCTAAGTTAAGAGTTCGACTTGATCTTAGTTGTCTTTTCTAACCTTAACAATTTAATGATATTTTTCAGCCATGAATTTTTGGCTATTATTATCATCCTCTTAAAACCTCTTAAAAACAACATCTGGGCCAGACATGGGTATGGTATCAAATTTCAATTACTGCCTCTGTTACAGATTCATAGGTATGCTGATATTTGTTTAAATACTTATGAATTTGCAACATACTGTTCATTATTTATTAAAATGTTTCGAGGAATGATGTTGTAGATTTTCCTTTTTCTGTCAAGTGATCAATAATGTGGCAGCATGTGAAGTTTCAAGTGCCCAAGCTACTACCTGCAGAAGAGAAGACAAGAATTACAAAGGTAGCAGATTCCAGCAACCCAATATTGTTGGTAGCATCTTCTTATTCTATGAAGAACTGCCTAGTGAAAGACATTTTTTGCTCATATAGTTCCAGGAAGTATTCCAGTGTGTAATACTAAGAAAGAATGCTAATGAGCAATTATTACGTCGTTAAACTTCCATTTTGAGTAGCCACTCTATTGCTGCATGTCCTGTTCCTGGCCCTGGCTTTCAACACTGGATGGATCCTGCAATGAAAGGAAGGTAAATAATAAGTGGGGAAATGAGGCTGGGGGC
This sequence comes from Pseudorectes ferrugineus, assembly GCA_008033365.1. NCBI lineage: Eukaryota > Metazoa > Chordata > Aves > Passeriformes > Pseudorectes > Pseudorectes ferrugineus. The sequence continues at coordinate 11,781 of QWTY01014834.1, forward strand.
CTCCTCAGCTATGTTACCGGCTCTATTATTCCGTTTCTGTGTGGTACTGATAATGCTTTTAATTTACTGCTTTCTGTTTCCCCATGACTAAAATTAAGATAATAATTAGATACCTATTTCACTGAGATAGCCTAAAGATTAGTAAATGTTTGAAAAATTCTTTTAGAATATAAAGCCCCATATAAATGCTAATGATTCTTATTAAATTAACTTGGTCTTGTGCTGGGACCCACGCACTGGGAAAAATAAAACCTCTCGGTAGTCACAAGAAGAGTAGAGGAAATAAAAAGGAAAGGAAGACCACAAGTACAAACAGGAAGACCTGTTGGTTTATTCTCAGTGCTCAGTTTCTGTGGAGATTAATTCTGTTGATTAGTGAGATTAAACACTATTTTATTTAAATGGTGAATGCAAGCACTTTTCAAAAAGAAAATTATCTTCTCCTGAGAAAGGAAGAGCCAATAGTGTATTTGCTGGGTTCTTGCTGTGTTCTCTAATGTTTCACTAACTGGCGCAGTTGTCTCTGTGCTCTCACCCCCACTCCTACCTTCTGTGCACTTTCTTTTGCTTTTGAACTCCATCAGGAGCCCTTGGTTCATCCTTGCTGGCACTCTGCTGTGCTGGTTTGATTTCCTGTGCTTTGGAATGGGGTACTCTTGTGCCTTGAGGACATCCTTGAAAAGAATGCAACTGTCCCAGACCCTTTGCCCTTCTGGGGCAGTCTCTGGTGGGACCCTGCCAAACAGAGCTCTGAACAAGCTGAAATAGGTTCTCCTGAAGTCCAGGGTTGTACATTTGTCTTTGTCTAGCTCATTTACACGTCTTTGTCTAGCAAATGATGATGGAACAAAAAGTTCAACAAATAAATTAGCCTAGAATATGGAAGTTATCAGAAATAAAAGTGTTACAAAAAAATTATATGACATTCTTACTCTGGGTTCCTGCTCTATTTACCACTGTGCTTTGCACTACCTGTTTAATTTGAGCTATTTTAGAATTTTTTTTTTAGACTATTACATGGATAATATGCTAATGGACCTGTTAAGCTTTGCTATTTTTCTCACCTGACTGCTGAATTTCTTCACCTTTTTTTTCTGATTCAAACCACTGTAGGATCCTGTAAATCATCTTCACAGTATTTGCATCTCTGTCTTTCTCTGCATTACTATTGAACATTTTCAAGCACTATGATCTACTTTGAGTCTCTTTCTATCTGCCCATAAACTTCTACAGGCACATGTTTTTACAAGCAAACCCCATGCCTTTTGTCTAAATCAAATTCTGTATATCATGACTATCCCTGAAATGTTTTCTGTCTGTTTTTAACAACAGCATAGTTTTATACAAGTGATAGTGCTAAAAATATAAGCAGCACTATTAGACATCTCTGCCCTTTGACTTTATTTGCTTATTGGAAGCTTCTTGATGTGATCTCTATATGCAGTATTAGGAATTGGGATGATCATAGTTTATGAATGACAGTGTGGCGGCTTGTATGCTGTCAGGACATTGGTTTTTTTTTAATGTTCTTTTACATGGGAATAAAGGAGAAATATTACGCTTCTCTAACAATAACCTTTCGCTAGTGCCACAAAACTAAAAGCAAAAATCTTTAAAAGTTTGAATAAAAGAGGCAGACCTCTCCACTGGGTTCTCTAACAATCACACATATTTTTAACTGGGCATGCAACACATGTCATCCAATAAGGTATACATCAGCATTTTCAGATAATGTTTTCAGTACAGTTTACAGGACTTCCTAAGGAGAATAAACAATATGTAAATATTCTGTAGTTACATTTGGCCTGGTGATGTCTTCCATCAACACATATAAGTATATTCACAGGAAGAATGCGAATTATTTGTAGTTGATTTACAGATGAAATATTTACAGTGTAAAAATTGACACATTTTTATGTCCTTGAAATTGAATTTTATTAAATTCTTTCCAAGTGTTTTGGTTTTTTTCCCCTTAAACTTGATTCAAATAACACACTACTTGGAAATACAAAAGAGTGCTAAATGAAATTATGGAGATACTTACAAATAAAAATCTGCAGAGCTAAATCTCATCATAAAATTAAATTGGGTAAGCCTTTGTTCCTAAGTCAATTAAAGATAGGACATCTGACAAATATCACGAACAAACACTATCATCGACTTCAGCAGTTTCCCAAAGGAATAACAGTTATTTGCATTTCCAGATTTTCACTTCATTTACAGTCTAAATGTGTTTAGACTTCATTTACAGTCTAAACACAAATTAAACCTTAACAAAGATTGTGGTCACTTAACAACCTTCTCTGACTTTGAAGAAAAGTAATAAATTCTCTTCGTATTACTCAAAGACATGTAAAATCTTCCATCAGTCGTAAAATGTCAAGCCCTTGCTGAAGCTTTCAAGGAAGTTTTACTTTGGTGGGTGTTAACATAAAAACAGACATGCCTTTCCCCAAAAATATGTGTGCTCTTTTAATCTAGCTGGTATCGAGAACTTTGAGACAAGGATCTTTGCAAAGATTTTTTTGTGGAGAGATGCTAAAAAATTGGTTACTTTCCTGTTAAGAAACACAAGGTGAATAGCTTTGGATTTGGGACCAAAATGTCATTGCATTCTACTAAAAATCACAGTACAAATTTCAGTCTGGCCTAGACAAAGACGCAGTCTAGAAACTTTGTAATTATATGACTTCCAAACTTGTTCAAAACCCGTAAAATTAATGGGAATTTTGGCATCCAAATCATGGTCATTAGATTGAGTTTTGAATGTTCTGGTAGAGTTCCAGCTAACACGGGAGTGGAATTGCAAATTGTCCCTGATCATCTTACCATTTTCTTAACCTGTCTTAATGAAAAAGTGACTGAAATCTCTAATTCCTCACGCAGATCTTATGACCATGACAGAGAATAAAATTTAGTGTGTGCTATCATATTTGCAGGATTGGTCCTTTTTTTGTTTGGTTTTGTTTTTGGGGACATTTTTGTGATGTGAAACATTACCAATAATTCTGATATGGGAATTTCCCTCTTTTATTTAAAACATAAGACAGCAATTTCAAACTTTGATGATGGAAAAGAAGTTTCTTTTATCTTATAATGTTTGTGAGCCACTGTTTTTTTAAACTAGCAATTCAGCTCTGGAATCAGAGCTCTAAATTCATTATGTATGAATTTACATAATGCTAGTGTAAATTATGCATATGCTTCAATAGATGGCACAATTAAAAATAGGAATAAAGAAGTCAAAAGCTGTTTTGGGAATGTCAGAATTTTAATATTCTATACACTATACTCCTGAGTTAGTCCTAATACCTCCCTGGGTTGAGTTATTTCCTTCAATTTGTAATGGCTTGATTTCATTTCTAGTTATTAGAAGATGCATTTTATATTTCATAGAAAAGCTGGAGAAGCACAAAGCATTACTACAGGGATTGAAGACATGACAGAATAAATAGTGGTCACCTTTGTCCAAAATGCAGAAACAGAAGCTAAATTTAGGGAAACAAATATTTAAAAATGAACGCAAACAATTCACATTTCTTGCTTTCTCTAATGTGCAGAGAAGCACCAGCACCTGAAGGCTCTTGCCCGCCATGCTCTATCCCAGACAAGACTGGGATCTGTGTTCTGCTGTTTCACAGAGGTATTTACAACCTCTGTGGCTCTAACGCTTGCTTAAAGCTGGGCCAGGTAAGACCAACTAGTTTGGTGGTGCTTTTTGCTTGAACCCACATCTGAATCAGAAAAAAACTGAGAGAAAAGCATTTTTACAAAGTCTTTGTCAGTGTTCTGAATTGAAGATATACACATTTTTGAAAGGTCGGTGGTCATTCTAATCACTAATTCTTTTTATGATCTCTGTGTTTTTGTGGCTGAGTGTTAGTGCACGTATGAATCTCTCCAGACAAAGCTTAAAATGTTGCTGAAGATGGAAATAATTCCAGTCCTACTCAGTGGAAGTAAAGTCTCTATTTATCGAAAGTCTCTATTTGGTCTAGAGACTAAAGTCTCTATTTATCAAAAAAGAAGATTCCTCAACTAAGTAGACAACTATGAATCCATGAGAAAATGTGGATACGAAACAGGAAGACAGAATATATCCTTGAGGATATTTTAAACACTTGTTGCAGGTATGTTCTCACATGTTGATTCCATTTTACAGGTTACTTAGGAGAGCAAGTAAACAGAAAGAGAGGGTCACGGAGACTGAGGCATTCATAGAGAAATAATCGGATTTCTTTTAGCAGATGGGAAGTTAAATCCCAGAATTCTAAGCAGAATCAGAGCCTTCTTATCGCAGAAAACAGTCACCAAACACATATTTGTTTAAAAAAACCCAGTGCCAAATAGAAGTTCAGAGACTTCAAAACTAAGTTTAAAAACTAAGGATGCCCAAGAGAAGATATGACACAGCAATTCCTGGTTCTGATTGCTACAAAATGTCACCAAGTAATCAAGAGTTCTTGCGTTGTGTCTATCGGAATAGAGAACGCACTCATGTGAACTGCCAAATAATCACAAAATGATGAAGAGCAATTCAGGTTAACTGAATGCAGTTGGTATCAAATTTAAACGCAGTCCAAAAGCCCAACCATCTGTCATAATGCTTTGACCTGAAAAAAATTATATTAAATTGCGAATTGCTTTTAAAAGAAAAACAACAACAACAGCAAAAAAGCCAAATTGAGGTCAAGAACTGTTAGACCCTACAATTCAATGCTTTCAGTATAGCTTTGGATCACAATTTAAATCTGTATTTTTCAGATTTAACCCATCTGAAAAGTTTACCTACTTTTCCCTTTTACTTGTAGAGTAAAAGATAATTTGTTCTTATGAAAAGCCTAAAAAGCTTTGTTTATGAAGCCTTTCCCTAAGCCATGATCCATACTGCTCAAACCAGAGAGAATATGAAATTTCTAGATTTGTCTTGTCCAAATTCTGACATACTCTGATTTCCCTTTGACATGTATTTTGTAGATATTTTCATCTGAAGCTATTAAGGATGTGGAGTGGGATTTCCAAGATGTTATTTTCTCAGAAATTTGCAAATAGACCCTTAGAGGTACTTGACAGCTACGATATTTGAAAAAGAAATTACCTGTAGAATGTATAAAATACTTTCTACTATTCTGTACTCCGGTATTTATTTCTGTTTTCTGAAAGTGTTGAAACTAGGTACTGCACTTTCTGGTAAGTATGATGGTTTGCAGTAGAATAAGTGTATTTGTCTCATAAAAATACAACAGGAAGAATGGAGAGTTGCTTAGGGGGTGTTGCTCCAGAAGGAAGCTTTTCTCTCAGTGTTAATTAGGGTAAGAAGCAATTACAGGGATATGCATTTCTGTTACAAGGACTGCCACTAAAATGCTTTTTTGAAAACCTTTTATAGCCAAGTAGACATAAAACATTCGTTGTTATGTTTCTTAACCTGTAGGTCACTATATTTACTCTAGTCTATTGCATTGAATCCAGTGAATTATAATCAACACTTCTATAGAAACAAATTGCATAATCTTAAAAAATATAACCAGAACATTCACCTGCTGTAGCAATATTCATTGAATTTCACTGAATTTATGGGAGCCATAAAGGACTTAAAAGCTCCCTTCCAAGTGTTTTTACTTACATATTTTCCTTTTGTTATAAAAACCAGAAAACCAGAAAAGCCATTTCTCTCACCAGATGAAAGTTCCTGACACTCTAAGGCTTTGCTTGGAGACCACGAGCCACCAAAATTCAAGCATATAATTTCTTAAGTTCCACTAGGGGAATACCTGAACAGGAAACACAGAACTAAGCTAAGCATGTAGTGGAGAATTCTCCTATTATATCACAGAAACATTCAAGACCATATACTGTAGGTATCAAACATGGAGACAATGAAGGAAATGTTCTGCAGTATATTATAGCAAAATGGTCCCTTCTGAGAAACAGCGTGCTCACAGCTACATATTTTTTACTTACTGAAGGAATTGAAACGACAAAAGTAATCCCTAAGGCAAGTTAAAGCCACTTTTATCTTCCCTAAGCAGGATCAAAAGCAGATCAGATTCAAATGCTTAGGTCAGGCAAAAGCCATAATAAGAACAAAGCTTTCACTCTCCAGATTCTTCCCTATTCTCCAGCAGAGTTAGAAGATATCTCAAGAACCCGTCAGTTTTTGGAAACACAAACACCGCAGACGCACATAGTGCATATCAAATCTCCTTGATGCATAGCAAATGTCCTTGGGTTACAGGAGCCACACAATGGCAAAATATAGTAAAGTGTTTTGATCTTTGGGTTCTTAACTCTTTTAACACCTGGACTTTGAGAGAGCAACTCAGCACATAGTGGGTTTCAGTAGAACAAAGCACATTGCTTTGTTTCCATCTGTCCTGCTTGCCAACTCCAGAGCAAAGTGTGGGGAGAAAGGGTTCTACCTGAACTGCCCAAACCTACTGTTTTTTCCCCTCTGTACTGATGCCTGGGGTGGCCACCTAAAACAGAGACTGGACAGGAGTAAGGGAATAAAGGCAGGGATTTATCTGAAGGGCCTTCAAAGGGACACCCTGGGCAGCCAAAGGCGACACCCAAGAGGGACCCCGGCTCACGGGTTCTGCACACTTTTATAGGTTTGGTCCATTTGCATATCAGCCTAATTTCACCAATTAAACTTTAGCTAATGATGTAATTTCCCCTCAGCTTGCCCCCTTCTCAAGATGTTG
>QWTY01014838.1:0-11286 GCA_008033365.1 Pseudorectes ferrugineus
AGCCTGGGTTACCTAATAGCTCAGAGCTCACAGAACACTTTTTCCCTGCAGCTGGGAGGATGGGCCTGGCTCCCTTTGAAAAAAGAAAGAAGAAAGAAGAAAGGAGAAAGAAAGAAGAGAAGAGAAGAGAAGAGAAGAGAAGAGAAGAGAAGAGAAGAAGGAAGGCAGGCATTAGCTCTCCATTTAGAAGATCCAAAGGCCAAAGGTTTGGAAACTCTACTAGCCTGGAGCTCATTTATCAACAAATTCAGATTCAGGAAAAAATACTAAAGTACTAAAAGTGGTTTTCTCTCATTCTCTTTTCTTTTTCTTTCTCTCACATTATTTTCCTAGCTCTCTCCCTCCTCCCCACCCCTGCCACCTCTTAAAAAATTCCCACACCTACCTAAACACAAACGTTCGGGCTTTTTTTGCCTTTTCAAGTCAGCAATACATCTCAGTGAAGCTGAATCTGCAAGTATACCTTTGGTGTCTTCCTGTCGTCTTCCTGGTACCTCCAAACTGGAAATCAGCTAGAAGATACCATTCTTAATCCAGACATGGAAAAATGCTTACTGTTTTTACTCCAGTTATGTTCCCATGATCTCCTCCAGTTTTGTTGCAATCACACCACCTTTTTTTTAAGTGTTTGCTTTTTAAATATCAGCATTCCCAGATACCATTGATCTCTTTTCAGGAAAAAAACATACTGAAATGCAGGAAAACAGCTATGCTGTGCAATACTTTCAGGATTTCATCTTGTGATTCCTCAGTTCCACAGAAATATTGTAGGCAAACTAGGTGTATCAAAACTGCTTTGGAGATTTCATTTAATATTCAAAGGAATATCAAGTCATCTCCTGTTATATGCATAAAATTCAGAGCCTCCTCAGAAAACCTGAACTTATTTTCTTTCCTCCTGCTTTTCAAAACCAACCAGGGCCAACAAATGCAAAGAAAAAAAGAATAAACTTTGAAGCTGAAATTTAAAGCAATGAAAGTCAGGAAGTTCAAAAGTTAATGTTCCTATGGCTGTGTTAACTTGGCCATGTTGCAAATAGATCATGCAAATACTTCAAGCTATTTTATTAAAGGCCTATAGTACTGTGCCATAAAGCATAATAAAACATGCTGTTTTCTTTTCATGCGGAAACCAACTTGTATGAGGAACAGTACAGTGTATTCCTACTGCTAATGCTGTCTTCTCCACCACAAGTCAAGTATCTCTGCCTCAAGGCACTTCTCTGTTCTGACAATGCTGGTGTCTCATTGGAATCCAGCTTTCCCTTAGTTCACCCAAGAGCTTACATACTGACCCCCGCAGGAACAAAGGACAACTTCTCTCCTGACTCGTTTGCCTCATCAGAAAATAATCTGTCTTTCCCCCTGAGATCAAAGAACACTTGTCACAACTTTTCCATCCCTCACTTAGATGAAATTTAAACAAATGGCCTTGTCGATCATCTCCTCCTTTCGGTTCTTCACTATCCTGGTTTTTACCAAGGAGAATATTGATAACCCAGTGCAATAAACAACATGATCTCACATCTATCAACTACTCATCCCCACCACAGATTATGAAATACATACATGTAAAATACTCCGATTTAGTAAAGAATTTATTTTACTCTCCTTGTAATTTTCTGTTTGTCTTCTGTGTTTTTAATACACATATTGCCACGTGCTAAGGTTAAAGGAGATTGGCCCCCAGAAAATGTGCCTTATTCTTGGTCAAAAATGTTATGTTTCTTAGCTCCACTGACAGCTCACCCACCAATGCTGGGTCAGTGTTAAGTAAGCAATGTCTGAAAAACCATCAGTTTCACTATCCTCTCTGGCTTGGAGAAGCATACTCAACAGCTTCATTCTTCATCCCAGAGCTAAAGGGACTTTAAAGACAAGGTCTGTGGTTTTGAACTATATTCAAAAAGCTCAGGAAAAGAAAAACAGCTCTAATGTGTTCACAGTACCCTTACTTGTTGTGACCTTTGTACTAATTAGTTTTCAAGCACTAAAGTCTTCATAGAAGTACAACCTGTTTAAGAATAAATGAATACCTGACTCAGATCACAGTCTGACGGAATGGGATGGAATAGTTTGGGCACACTGAAAGCATTGCATATGGATTCAGCTACATGACCACTTGATTTACTGGCAATCCAAAGAAAGTTCCTAGGCTGAGGTTTGAATTATTCCAGAAAACACGGTAAGCCCTTCCTACAAGCTCTTCCAAGTTTAGCCACTTGTTCACCAGTGCCAATTTTGCTCAGATACTTTTTGGCCAACTTTTTCTTCACTGTTGGTCTTACCCAAGCTGTAAGAGCCAGATGTAATGGTAGGAGACCAGTTATTACCTGCAGTGTCTGCCAGCATAATCCATGCTGTGTGACCTGTCCATCACACATATGTCATAAAGAATCAGAGGTAACATTGTGCATGTCCTTCAGAAAAGGAGAAGAACTACTGCAGCTTTTCAGTACACTTCTTAGTGTGCAGCTAGTAAGAAGGACTCAAGTCACTTCCATGTTTTTTGCATCCTTCTTCATCTCTCAGGAGAAACAACCATATTCAATTGATGGTGTTGTAAGTGACACAGAGTACCAGAAAGATGAGACAATATAACTGAGCATTATTCACAGAAAATTAAGAACACCTGACTTCTTTATTATCTAAATGTTAATAATTTTTATCAGAAAAAATACCCATTATTTACTGCGCTCCTTCACAACCCTGCAAGGCAGGAGTACGTTTATGCTGAATACATGTATGGAGACCTGGGAATGCAAACAGGCCCTTTGTGACCAACTGCAATGACTGCTGAGTGTGATCCAGCTCTGCCAAGTTCTGCATGGGCTTCTGCAAGAGTAACAGCAACAGCTGCCTGAGGTGATGCTGTATTCACCCCTCCAGCAAAAGGCATTCCCTGAGCGGAGCGGTTGTCAAGCTTCGGACAAGCCCACAAAGATTTAAGCTTAGACCTAAATCGGATTGTGGTGGTTTGGCTTTTTACTGTCAATGAAACAATTCAGAATAATGAAAGTAAGTCTGAATATGCCTTTGTAGGACAGGAGGCTCAATTAATGCCAAGAAGCAACAGGTGGACAGAGCAGTAAGACAGGTTGGAGGGAGGATGAACAAGGTAATATGAGCAGGTAATATGAACATGATTTTAGCCCAGCACCTGCCTACCTATTAACAGCTGGCAGAGTCCTGTAGGCATTTTGGAAGATGGGAATTATGTTAAAACAGTACTAAAATAAAAGAAAACTAAAAAAACCCAACTACAAAGCCCCAACAATAAAAACTGTTCTGCTATTCTGTGGTAGCTTTTCTCCTGGTAGTAGATCAAAGGTATTCAGCTATAAATATCTGACTTTTCCACAGATAATATCTATGAATCTGATCATGAACAAATAATCTGGTCTATGAAAACAGCCCAAGCTGATGTCATCAGCTAATTGTACAACACTATTATTTTTTGCACAATGCGCTGAGGCTATTCCAATCAAAACCACCTGCTTAAATTGTATACAAATGACTATGACAGAAATTATTAAAAAAGTGTATTCAAAACTGGGAAAAAAGTGGAAGGAGAAGGTAATAAACAAGTGCACATCATACTCTACTTAGAAAATTACCAAGTAAATCTCCTGTACATTTACAGTGAACAGCTGTGCTTTTTCCTAGCTTTATACATTTCTGTTTTCCCACATTACTGAAGCTAATTTGTTTAGCATTTTAGCAACAATTTCTAGCAGCTGTTGTAACATTAATAAACTCCTTCAAATAACTAAGAACTTCAGCAACCTATTTCTCTCGTAGTAAGGATGCAAAAAATTATTTGTAGTTCAAACTACTTGATGGTAAAAATGAAATCAGTGTTTTGTGGCCCAGACATTATCCAACCGGTGAAAAAATAATTTGTTAGAGGTAAGATAAAAGGACACACAATGCTGCAGTGTAAAACCTCGCAAACACTGGATATAAACTAAAGACCTCTTCGCATGCATTTGTATCATCAGGGAACCAAATTTACTTTGTTTCTGATTACTTTAATTTTCAGTGCCTTTGGAACATGTCAGTAAAAGTGAAGAAAATGCTGCTAGGAAATGAGTCTTTTTTGTTTGTTTGTTTGGTTGGTTTTTTTAGGGGTACAAGAAAAAAAATAATAATTTAGCAAAGGCAAACCACAGATAAAATATTTTCTACTAAATACATAGGAAAATATACTGCACAAAACGTGCACTATAGTTACTATACGCTAGTAAGCATCACAGAAGCAAAATCCTATGTAGTGAGACTACTTTTCATACATACGATTTAGATTTGATTATTCAAATATTAATGAACATTTACAACACAACATTCATTAAAAACCCTATTAATATCATAGGGTTAAAATGTCATTCAGGAAAATTAATCATAAAAGAATAAATGATAAATTTTATCTACACACAGAAAATACAACATACATTTGGTTGTATACTAGTAACAACAACAGCCACACTTAGAAAGTACATAATTTTGGTTCTGTCACTTTTGTTATGCTGCAGTTCTTAGCACTAGTTGTAATAGCTGTATTTACAGCATAAAGTATGTAAATAAATCCCAAACTATCAGCTAATAATATATTTTTCATTATTAGCCAAGGGGGACATCATCAGAGGCGATATAGCCCTTAAAATGCTACCGCAAGAAAGAACCACTTGACAGATCATATTTCAGCTCACATGTAGGCCAATTTCATCTCCTTTTTCAGGTTTGAAAATTTGACTGGTAATATCTCACTATGGATCTTTAGTATATCCAAAGAGATTTTCATTTTGTATTATTAATACTGCTATATCAAAATGCATAATTTTAAAATATTTGAAAGTATGTTTTAATTTTAAAGGTGTTTATAAACAAAATAGTTGAACTAGCTTTCCAGAAGCAACTAATTAACTTTGTCAGGGTTTTTTTTCCAAATTCATACCATTTTGTTTATATTTGCTGTCCTCCAGTAAATTCTTTAGCCAGCAGGCAATTACTTAGAATAAGGAATTCTTCCAATTTATTTTGGATGGTTTTATATACCAATCTCAAGCATTACAGAAAAAAAACCTCTTTAGTTTAGGAAAATATAACAACCAAGATTCCCTAAACTCTCAAAGCATTCAAAACAAAAATAAAGAGACAGCTTCATAGTGACAGATGAATTTCGTGTACCCAGGGCAATGCCCAGGAGTTGCAATAAAGTGTGTCTGCAACGCATCTGCAGCCATTTCTCCCTCAAGAGTCTGCGCATTCTCCCCTATTCCAGACAAGTGAGCAAGTGTCCTTTGTCTCCGGCTCAACACGCCAAATCTCCTGCATCTTTCGACCCTCCTCCCTTCTCTCCTGTCTCCCCAGCCTGGTCCTGGAATGTTTTGGCCACAAGGTTAAGAAAGATTCCCCCATTTATCACAACCTGCCAAGCACAACAGGGTCACAGTCCCAGCCCCAGTGCTATCACTTAGCTAATCCAGCCTCGGCACAGGCATGAAACTTCAAAGATATTTTGCCACGGGCAAAAATTAGTCCTTATTTGCTTTAAAATCCAAGTATCAATCAAGTTAAACTGTGCTTCAGTAGAGCTAGCATTTTGAATGTTCAGAGCAACATGGACATTTTGTTCTTAGCTGTGACTCTAATTGAATGCAGAGCTCACCTGGAATAGCATTACAAATACTTCAAGTACAGCAAAAACCTCATCATGAGACAGTTCATTTTATCCATGAGAAAACCCTTGATAAAAAGAACTGTTCAGTCGTTCATGTAAACACACAAAAGCACCTTTTGATGTATATGTTCAAATAAATACAGACAATACACGCAGAATCTCTGTTTATGTTAAATCACTTCAGATAATTTTACCCTCCAAAGGTTTTATTATGAATTATACCAGATGAGCAGCAAAACTTATGTAATTGTAAAGGTCAGTTAATGACTTTTAAATATCCCTGAAATTAATGTGAAGAACAATTACAGATTTACTATGAGAACAAGCAAAGGACTTATCTTCAATATCTACGAAGCAAATAATTGATTAACCCTAGGTAAAATAATATGGAGATTTTACTCTCCTGGGACTCTGACTACCACTTTCTGTTCAACCCAATGCAAACAATACAATAATTATGTTTTTTAAATTAATCCAAGTTCTTCAATGTGTATTTTTAACTGCATCCTTCTGGGGCTAAAATGGGATCAATCTTAAAATCAGCTTTTTAAAAAAATCTTCACCTTTTCTTCAGATATTTACTTATAATTAAATACTGTTTAATTATGTATTAATTCGGAGTAATGACTGAATATTGCAAAGAGAAATAAACCACATAGATATTATCTTTCCTGTTAGGTTATTACTGAAATGTATATATTTTTTTTTTTCCAGCAATATGATTGAAAATATTTTTAATAAAATAAAATATAAAAAGGAAATAAGTAGCATATTAGCTACGGCATTAAATTCTGCAAACTGCTCACATACCTTTTATGCATAAATTTAATACAGCCATGCTCTCCTTTTATTTAAAAATACTGAAATATCATGTCAAATTTTTAATCCCTTGTGAATAACATCTACTAAATAAGTTTTTCAATTCAAAGCTTAAAACTGAATAAAGTGCTAATTATTTCCTCTATTCTCCCAAAGTAATTGTAAATTCAATAAAATTTATGTATAGATATTTGCAAAGAAAACAAGAGAAAACAAAAGATAAAAATGATAGGTAAGCATGTGAATGAGACATATGCAGTGTGCTTTTTCATGTGCTTCTTCTATTTCAGACATTTTCTCAAACCACATTCTGTTTAAGAAAATAACCTTGACTTCTAATTTCTGTAACAGACGAATTAGTTTCCCTGTATGCGCGCTCTAACGTGTATGTGTGTGCATTATCACACAAACGTACAAACATGCAGATATTTTCCAAAGCCAAATTCAAGTTATTTTGCTTGATATTATCCACATTCACACAAGGTTGCTGCTATTTGATTTTCTGTACCATTTAACAAGATATACTAAGTACTTTTATAAATCTCAAATTATCTTGGAAAAATGCTTTGGCAAGAACAAATTTTTAATTCAGGAATTTAAAACATTAGTTGGTTTATATACCCTTTTCAAATGTACATTTTGTTTAGTTTAGAAGAAATTGTAATGGCGCAAAAGGTACTGAGATAGTCAAAAGCTGTTTAGCTGAAATGTATTTCAGAAAATAGTGAACAGACCAAGAAAGGAAACATGTAACTGGATCCTGCTGCTTGCTGCTTACCAGACCACAGGCACAAAATCGAAGAACTTACTGGCTGTAAGAATTTATCATACCTTTCTTCCAAAGAGGTTCCCCACCTATTACAGATCCCTGTGGCTGTAAATGCCTGTTTACAGCTGGACCAAATTGCCTTGCTCTTTCTTTCCTGGAACTTTGCTTGCTGCTCTAGAATAATAAAACAGCACTCCCAGAGTGAACCCCTCCTGAGTTTCCCTGACTGAAACAGACATTTAAGGAGCAGTAATCCCCATGCCAGCTCCCACCGCGGCCTCTGCACTGCTGCTCTTGCTGCTGCGCGGACCCCACGGCAGGGAACAGCATCTGACGACAACAGCAGCATGGGTTCCCTGAAGAAAGCTTTACTCACAATTTATTCTCAAAAAAATGGTCTGTTCAATTGCAAAGTGCATTAAAAAGAACAGATAATATTACAGAGACAGAGCGAACTTTGGAGGAGGTAGGACCGATGCTTTAGCATATTTACACTTCAGCATTATTTGTTCCAAATGCATGTCTAATCAACTTAGAAATTAACTAAAGGGATTTGAATGAAGTATTAGGGAAAAAACTTATTTTATTGTATCCACAGTTTTTGTAGTTTAGGGCTAATTAATTTGAATTCAACTTACATCTAGACACCTGTCTCAACATACTGGCCTTTAAGTGTCTCTTATAAATATGTTATTGAATAACACACCAAGGAACTGCTCACAGATTTGACAAAATGTGACATTTGCAGCACATTATAGAATAACACATTTTATTTCTTATAGTACTTAACAAGTAACCTCCTGTGGTAAACTAAAGCTGCTCCTGAAAGAACCTGATGAATCCAGTCCTGTGACCTATCTAAACTCCTGCACACTAGAGCCACCATGAACAAATACCTTGTTCCAAAACCAAGTTTGAAACTGCTACTACAGAAATTAAAATCAAATCTCCTTTTCAGAACAGAATCTGAATGGGAATTATTACCCATTTATATTTCCCATTTTATCACTAAACAACATTTGCATCAATATTGCAAATTAAAATCCATCATAACCTTACCTCAGTAGTCTCTGAAGAACAGAAATCAATTCCCCAGATATGCAAAGTCAGTTTCCAAGACAAAAAAAAAGAAGAGACTATCTGTTACGTTTCACACTAATTAACTTCCACTGTAGAGCAGCTAAGGTGTGCAGGCAGATTTTCAGGACCAAAAAGCTTTTGCATCAGACAGCTAGGATTTTTTAAACTCAGGAATACTGAAGACACTTTGTTCTTCCTTGAACTGTCATGCCGAGCCTAGCACAGTCCGGTTACTTAAGTTAACTAGGAGGAGATCTGGATAGTAAACAAGCTTGGCTCTGTCCAATGGCTTTCCACACCCTCCTGTTTATAGTAAGATGACTTGCATTCAGAGGTCACCCCATCAACAGCTCCTGTCTTTCAGTGGGTATCTAATGTGCTGCATTTATCCCAAGGCTCTTTTAATGAAACCACCTTCCTGGTCCCTGCTCGCCTGCTGTCGCTATGACACATCTGCTCCTTATTGTGCAAAGCCCTATTAAGTGTTAAAATATACAGAAAAGTCATACCTGGGCATATATTCTGCAAGTAATTCAGGTATTTATAAGTGCTTACCTTGTCTGTGAATATTAGCAACAGAAAGTCTTTTTAAAGATCAAAGAATTTTGCCAGCAACATTCATCTTGCGAATAAAAGAAATTCAAGAGAAAGGAAGATGGATGTCATTGTTTGATCTGGATTTAAAACTTTTACAAATACTCCCCAGAAGGATAATGCATGTGCCTGTGCCAGATAATATTTACTTGAATATGTTAACATGCTGGAAACAAGAGATGAGGAGTGTCCTCAAGCTCTGCTGTAAAATGATACAGAGCCAAGAAAAACAAGGGTCAAGTGCCAGGACCCCAGTGAAAACACTAAGTCAGTTCTGGGCTGAAAGAATACATGGAATTGATGGTTCTTACAAAACACAGTACATCCGCAGCAGTGTAGAGCCTCCTAGCTCTCATTTTTTAAGCATACAAGTGCTACTGGTTACAAGAGGTTTGTGATCCAACTGGCAATTGTTGTTTTCTTCGCACAGCACTGCAAACCAAAAGAATAAAGCCCCTGAAAATTGCTTATCACAACAGATAGATCTAAACTAACTGTATCTTAAAATGAGAACAAGAAAATGGTGTTTAGTATTTTCCTTCAGAAGTCTTATAAAAATAAGAATTCCAAATTTCCACCAGTACTTTTCCTCACTCCTTAGCCATCGGGCAGCACTAGGAAGTTCAGCCTTGTTTCAGTGGGGATGTGAAACTGAAGATGGCACTCTCTCCCCATGCAAACACAAGCCTGACTGCTGCTCAGAAATGCTCTTTGAGTGAAAGTTACACCTGTAGCACATTTTCGGCACCATTTTTTGTCACCACTACAGCATCAAAATGACAGATAGCAGCTTGGCTCTGCTAAAGCTAATAAAAAATGATTGATGAACTGGGCTAGAAAGCCATGTCAATTCAGATTAGGATATTTGTGCCATCATTTGACAGCTTCCACGCTTTATTATTAGAATAGACTGTCAGGACTACAAGGGCCACTAATAAATACATCCATCTAGATGCCCTGATGTCTTTTTTTGTATTTAAACCTACTAATGAAGTTTAAATATGAAAGTTTTTTCATGTGAAATCTCACTCAATTTTTATAAAATACTTGTGCTTAGAAATACAATATACTTCCTTAAACAGGTGCCTGTCAGCTGCTATAATCTCATGCACTGAAATCCAAGTAATCCTCATTTTACTGCATTAGGTGGCATAATGAAGGCCCAGCTCTCTGACAATGAAAACCCACTGAAGCATATATAAAGTACTGGGGAAAACATAATCAGCTTTCAGATGTTGTTTTTGACATTAGCTTTGGGCATTACCTCATTCTTAACTGCTGAAACAACACATCAGATGTGGAAGGTGGCTAATCAAGATTGGTTGGTGTTTTCACCACCAAAAGAAGGGAAACAAAGGAAAAAGCTATTGCAGTAAATGCTGCCAAAGAAGACTGAAAGCAACAGGATGTACATGAACAAGGGGCTCCAAGGCTCCAATCCTTAATGAATTGCAGAGAGTCTTCACAGTAGTGGAGAGTCCTCACAGTAGCAGACAAGGAACAAAATTTTTCTCTTCTTCTACCAGGCATCAGGCAGAGGAAAACCAGCCGGGGCTTGGACTCCACCAACAGTTAAGGAGCACACCACAACTTCCTCTGCATACCTCTGTGTGCAGGAGGTCCTCACTCAGCAGCTTCAAACCAAAGCAGATTGTTTGCCACTCCCTGCCACCACCTCACCTCCATATTCCCATCTTCTGTCACAGACTAACACCAAGAATGAAAGGACCAAAGAAACAACCACCAGCCTTCCTCCTTTTCCCAGTTAAACAAGACAATTTTATTGTTTCTCAGGTCTGCATGCCTGGAGGCAAAGTACAGTCCTGCACACTTGTAAAGGTGTTTATCACGTAGTGGTAATAAAAAATTTCTATGCCATAGTTTGGTGCACACACTGGTAGTGTCAAAAGATGACCAGAGAAAATTATTACATCTACAGCATGTGCTCCTTTCTCAGACTGACTGACAGGGAAACCACTGTCCCAACATCCCTGCGATGGATTAACTTCTCTGCAAACTGAGATTACTAAGGGGGAGATGTTTTTTATTGACACGTAAATCAGAAGCATCTTCATGCCCTTTATTTATAACATCATTCTAAGGACACAAATGTAACAGAAAGGAAAACAGAGGACATTAGCAAAGAAACATTGCAGTCATTTCAGAAAATAAGAAAGCATGAAATGTTAAGTGTTTTGAATTTCTCAATTAGTTCTGCAACCAAAAGTGCTTGATTTAGAGTCACCGTAGTGAAAATTACTTCCAATATTATTTTTTCCTGTTCTAAACTTTGTATTAGATGCTGTTGTTCACTATTTGCCTGCAATACAGAGAATACCAAACC
>QWTY01014838.1:16089-36318 GCA_008033365.1 Pseudorectes ferrugineus
CCAGTTTCCTTCTCATCACACTTGCAATTCTGCTACAGTCAATGGGGTTGCACTGTTTTGAGAACAAAATCTGGATCAGGATACAGATTTCAACACCATCCTACTCAAAAATATAGTGTTTCAGAGTTTTTACCGCAACTTCAAAGGTGGATCATCTTACAAGTGACTAGTGCTGGAGAGCAAACATCCTCCATCATAACAAATCTCTCAGCATCAGCACAAGCATTTGGAAGAACTACTTGTTTTACACTGTCATCTCTATTTCTGGACACAAGAGCAGAAATGCAGAGAAGTTGCTTTTATCTACTCATTAGATTGGTATATATAAATGAAGAATAAAATATCACAAATCATAGTATTTTGCAACATGATTCAGCAGCTTTAATAAAATCAGGTTTCTGTCACTGCCATGAGACCTTACTCACACAGTGCTTCAAATTAAAAAAAAACCTAAAATCCCACAATGAGGGGTTTTTATTGCATACTTTAAAATTTATAAATTATTATTAAAACAGACTTCTAAAAATTTTTATTAAGGTCTAAACAGGTACTTTGAATTCTGCTTCTCCAACTGGACTTTTCATCATTTCCAGCAATCAAACAATACCTTTTAAAGACGGAGAATAAAATGTAGGGACTTCAATTTTTTTTATTCTGCAGAGAAAAAAGTGAATTGAAATGAAAGAATGAACACACAATATGAAAGAATAAATCCTAGTAAATTTTGCACGTAAACAAAACTTCTGTCCAAACTGGGAGCCAAGCACTAAACCCAAATGGAATACAGGTAAAAACCATTAATGGTATTTCCTCATAGTACGTGAAAGCAATTTCTCTTTAACTTTGAAAGTAATGTGGTGATTCTTGTCATTGGCCCTACAAAGAGAGCACAGATAAACCTTTTTCTTCTCTCTGACAGCTATAACTGTATTTTGACAATTTTTAGGATACAAGAAAGTGGTTTGGAGATACACATTTAAGCAAATGACTTCTTTCAAAATATTGGTTTCTATGCCAATACAAGTATTCAGCATAACCTATTGAAAAGCATATGTGTGTGATTATTTCTTCACATGTGACTTGTCTCACTGGCTTTAGTAAGTGTTTAATTCACAGTGTGCAGTTAGGCATATGTGTAAATCAACAGAAGAATGGAATCTGAATTGAAAAAGTGTTAAGTTTCTACCAGGGATTTCAGTCTATTCTCCTTTCCAGATTTGTAATACTTGTTTTCAACAAAAAAGACAGGACACTGTAGTATGTGCAATTAGAAATGAGACTTAACTGCTCACACTTATTTCTAGAGATGTACAAACACCTTGAGATATTACTAAAAAAAAGTATATAGTGCATGAAAATATTACTTCAGAGATTTGAAACATTTCAAGCACACATATATTAATTCAAAGTGAATCAGCTATAAATATCTTCAGTTTTAGCAAGAGTTCAAGGGAATATTAGAAAATACCAAGGAGTATTTTAAATAACTTAAGGTGCACAGCAGAGAGAGAAAATATGCAACTTGGCAATGAAAATATGTAGCTAAAATAAAGCAGAACTGTTTCACTACAAGAAAAACGGTATCACCTATTCAGAGTGGCTGACTGGGAAAAGCATGTATGCAAGGTTTATGGTGATTTGGCCCAAAACTGTCGCATCTGGACAGAGCAGGGCACAACCCTAACCCGTACCCTGTTACTGGGTGTAACTGCAGTTCTGCTTTCTGTCCCTGCTGTGAACGAACAAATGCTGTATTAAAAGAACTGAGAGATAAAAGGAAATTTGAAACAACCTCCCAAGTGCATTTAAAAAAATTAAATAAATGCCTGGCTATGCCGGCACAGAAGGGCAGGGTAGGAAAAAACAGTCCCAAGTGAAGTCCTTCTGCCGAGAATTCCTGTGTGAGAGTGGAGCAGGAACCACTGCCAACAGAAAAGGAATAGACATATTTTTTTTCCTCAGTGAGTGCTGCACTCCAGAGCTGGCTGAGAGCTCAGTTTAGAAGATACCAACTGTGATATCTCTGCCTTCAGTCTCTACTATGAATTAGATTACCAGATTAGTACTTTGGGTAATACAGGATGCAATGACGCATTTGTGAAAGTGGACATTACTGATGATTTTTAAAGTAGATCCAAGGGTCAGCCCCTGGTCTGGTGAAGTTATGGAACAATCTGCCAGGACAAGGAGTTCAAACTTACCTCTATACTATATGGATTTGTTGTTGTGAAACTCAAATATTTCTATCCGACCAAGACAAAACTATTTAATATTTGTGAATGTTTTATTTTTCATGAAATAATTTCACTCATGGAGACATTTGTGTTCTCTAGTGGCAGCAAATTCCAAATCTTTATTATGTGTTGGTAGAAAAATATTCCTTTTTATTAGTTTGAAATATATTTCAGTGTCTCATAATACTCCCTATATTGCATCACTTGACCTAGCGTCTCTATTGTAGTCATTATTGCATACACATTACTGCACTCATCTGTCAACTATATCTGTCACAGTCCATAAAGGAGGGTTGGGGGGCTGAATATCTTTATTAATTTCCATTTCCCATATCTGAATTCTGTAATTCTTCCAAATCCTTAGCATGTTGAGCAAACAGAATTGAACATGAGGCACGGATTTCTATCCCTCCCTCTGCGCTTTCCTGTGGCAGCACAGAAAGACTGCGAGAGACTCAGAACTCCCCACTGGGTAACCCTTCTTTACGTTTTGTGTGAGGTCACCTGCGCTGTCACCTTGGGTACCAACACTCCTACCAATCTGAGCAGGATCAGGGAAGGAGGCTGACAGGGCAGAGGGGTCTATTCACATTTTAGGGAACGACAATACAACTCTACTCCGCTACTTTTTCTAATAGCACACTTCTCAGTCCTGCCCTGAGATTCCGTCTCCATGACACTCAGGAAAACAAAACCCAGTGCACCACTGTGGCACAAGCCACATCTCTTCATCAGCTGACTTCTAACCTGGGTTCCTCAATGAGAAGTCACAACTAGGTTGGATGAACCTGAATTTTTATTTGCTAAATATCTACACAAAGTTAGATGCCTGAAGCAGTTATATGAACTCTTCTTTTATCAGATTGAAAAAGATGAGCAGTTTTGTAGTGCCACCAAACCTTTTCTTTACTGAAAAAGAAACCCAACACTGTGAACCTTGAGGCTGATACTTTAGTTTTTAGTTAAACAAAACCTAAATTTCTGGTTTCTATAATAAGTTTTACCATATAGACAAAAAGGGAGTGACAACCACAGATTACTACGTTAGCTTTTCAAGCTCAGAGGGACACATTGTCTCAGAGCTGGTTATTGAGAGAGGAACACAAATAGGACCTGGAGGTGCACCAAGTTTAAGAATAACCTAAGCAGCAGCTCAAAGAGGAATTCTGGAGGGGGACAAGTAGCTTGAAACAGCTACCACCTCAACAAAATACAGGGAATCAAACAGAAATAAGAGCTGAAGGACTGTTTCAAAGAACATGTGTGAATGAACAATCAACCTTGAGCATTTGGAAAACATTAACTCATGCCTTCCATTTGACACTATGTGAAAAGATCATACAGCTTCCTACTGCATGATAAAAACTCTATGTCTTGCTTTCTCTGGATCTTTATCATATGTACCTCCTCAAAAAAAAAATCAGGGACCCTTAAAAGTTGAAGATGGAAAATTGAGTTTTTCATTACATCTCTGTTTTTCTAATAAAATATTACAGATTTTTAAGTTTCAGAATTTAATAAATGAATCAGCTGAGTTCTTTACCAAAATTAAGTTAAACAGAAGCCATTTTCTGAAGGCTAGAGAGAAAATTCAGACGGCTAAATCAACTCAAAGGGAATAAAAATGAGAATGAATATAAACAGGAGCTTTGCTAACAGTAAAAAAGGCAGAAAATGGTTACTACAAAAATGTTACAGTCTGCAAGATTTCTAAAATTTAGCTAGGAATTTTGGGCACTAAATCACAGGTTTTTTTAAATTTCAGTTGCTAAAACAGAGTTTTCATAGTCACTTCTTGGCTAAATAAAAGGACATACAATTAATTTAATCTACACAAAAGAATTAGAGTGGAAGAGTGACTTAAAAACCCCAAAGATGTCATATTTTGATAAAATACAACTAAAATTCACTAACTTTGAGCATAAATCAGGATAACTATTATCAAAGAATGGCTTGAGTTGGAAGGGACCCTAAGGACCACCCAGTCCCTACCCCGCTGCCACTGCTGGTTGGTATATTTTGATATACAACAGGTTACAGAGAAGCATCTTTCAGATTTTGTCTTGATGTTTAAATTTTACAAGGTTGGAAGGTTACTAGGTTATGAAGAGCTGATTCATGAGCTGATTCACATGCCCCTCCAACTTTAAGTTGGTCTGAAAGTCTACCAGGGTAAGACTGACGAGGAAAGGAGGCACCAATATCACTCAGGCAAACTATCCAAAGGTGTGCTGACTATGGCTATCTTTCTACAAGTCTGTCTTGCTAAAGTGATGGTCAGTTTCTTCAAAGGCCTATTAAAGTACCTGGAAAGGTAGAGGAAATAATGAAAGCTATCAAAACATTCTAAAAGACTTGTGTCTACCATATACAAAACTGTCAGAGAAGCCACATTTCAAAGTACAGGTATTTTCTACCATTTAAATATTTTGTATTTGCTTTCAAGTATTTTAAATTATATTTGTAATTACATGGTTCTATACCAATGCCAAAACTTACTACAATTATTGAGTGAATAGGATTTTTAAAAACTAGTGTTAATGAGACATTATTAAACATGTAAACAAGAACTTCCATTTTTAATCTCACACACAAATAGGAAGAAAAAGTTTTAAGTGTACCTCAAGACTAAGAAGTAAACTACAAATCTAACTACACCAAATAGGTAATTGTTTTACAATTCATAATGGATAAAGCCTTGCAATTATATGTTTTTTCAGAAAAATATTTTGTTGTCACCTGCACAGAAATGAGTTTTCCTAGACACTTTTAATTTCAGTTTAAGAAAAGTGACAGGAAAGCAAGGGAAATCAAGTTCTTCTACCTCTAATGTAAAGGAATTCAATTAAGATATGCAAAAGCAGAAAATTTTTTCCATTTCCAATCAATATAACAAACAAAAAATTAGAAGCTGAGCTGAGCTTTACTGGTCAAACTCATTTTTTCAATATTTCTGTTACATAGAACTTCAAAGGCATCTAAGCAGGAAAAAAAAAATTGTCAATTCAAACTCATTTTTTCAGAGGTCAGCAATTAATTTAATTTGTAACATATGAAAATCCTCCTGTATATCTTTCAACACCTTTATGTATCCAGATGGCTTTGAAAATCTGTCTAAATATGATGATTAGTTCATTTAGAATCTGCCATTAATAATTCTCTTTTCTAATAAATCCTTTAAACTTGCATAAAAATATATTTTTTTTCTTATATATTCATACTATTTAAGACTGGCTTATTTAAATAAAAGAAATTAAATATTGTTTTTCTGCATTTGTCTGGAACCCTGATTTGCATCAAAACCGCAGGCTGATCCAAATAATTAGTTCAAATTTAGATTTCTACAAAATAACAAATGTAGTATCCTTATTTTTAACAATATTTAAACTGAGAATCAGAGGTTGAATAAGACTGCAAAATTACTTATTTTTCAGGAGTCATGTGAGGCAGGTACACAGTTCATGAATATGTTGTCAAGGAGAAGGTTTCTAAGAAATACCCAATTTTAAAATACTCATAAAAAGGAAGATAAAGTCTTGGGCTTTTTTTCTGATGGGTGGTTTAAACTGCAGTTAGAATTGTGGTTTAAAACACTTTGACTGAAACCAGGAAACCCTGGGAAGCTGAATGACTTGAGTTAATTCTACAAAGCCTTTTACAAGAACAAGACTAAAATTTTTAACACCTGATTTTCCACCACCGAAGTCAAGAGCAGATCTACCATGGATGTCATAGGCCAGATCCTGTCTTGACTCTTGGGATGGCAGAACAGGCCTTAAGACTGGTATAAGTGACTCTACAATCATCACATAGGCAAAATTATATCCATACTCATTCACAGATTGTAGATTACATCTTTATACATATAATTTCTGAATTCACGTTAATAAATATGTTTCAGCTTATAAAAGTGTTGCTGATACAGTGTAGGGTGAGGAGAAAGGATAAGCAGGTAATGCAACTAAAAGGAGCATACATTAATAAGTTAGTTATCCATTCCTATAGTAACTTACACCTTCTTCTGGCTCTTTGGTATGCAAATTAAAGTGACTGAAACCAATTTACATATACATGTATACAGCAGAAACTGGGTGGAAATCTAGATTGGCTGAACTTACAAATTCCAATTTCTTGGCAAGTTAGATATCTCACCTAAAATCTCCTTATCCATTTATACATTAGAAAATGTGGACAAACCAATTATGGAACAGACACAGACCCCATGAGATCAAAAGCAGATCAGTATGCAAGGGTGATAAGCCTAATGAAAACATGGTTTCAAATAGCATATTTTATACTCAGTAGGAGCCAACTGGGACTTCAGAACATGGAAAAAAAGGTAAACGGGGACAAGTCCAAATGCAGAGGGTTTATGTCCGCGTACAAACTGTGGGGAGCAGGCACTTCTCAGCAGTTAAGGGAAGGCTAAGTTAACAGCATGGGGATTGTTTTGACTTTGAGCCAAGGCAATTAGGGGATTGCACAGCATTACGGCCATCCTGCCCAAGAAGAACACCAGAATGTTCTACAGAGCTGCACTCTTCCAAGTAGAAGGTGTCCCACTGGCCAAAGTTTAATTTTGCAACTTAACAATGATATTAAACATTTGTCCAGATCTCAGCATGTGCCGGACGAAAGAATGGGATGGAGTGTTAAGTATATAAAGACTAGCCCTCAAATCTGTCATCTATTGAATGCATCTGGGAGAAGCTGGACAGAAAACTACAACCTTTAAAATAAATCCACAGATCACTGAAATCTTGCAATAGTAGTTCTCCCTGGACGCTGCAAATGAATTGGATCAGCAGACAACTTTGCAAACACAGACACACTGGGTGTGGGTGCACACCCACCCTCCAAACCAGATATTGCCAAGCCACCGTGCCAGAAGTGAGTTTTCTCTCTTCTGACTGGATAGTATTATTTTTATGTGCAGTTTGTTGAACAAAATAGTCTCCATAGCCTTTGGATAATGAATCCTTCAAACAAATCTGAGTTTGTGTGTGTGTGTGCATGTGTGAAATTGTGACTCTTCTTTGAATGTTCCCAGCCTATATTACAATACTCGACTTGTTCCAAACCCTACAGCAGTTACTTGGAAGACTCCTCTAAGCATCAGTGAGCTTTGGATCAGCTCCTGGAAAACAAAGCCAACTTAAAGTTTGACTGCAATGCATACATGTATGAAGGAATCCACCAAATGCGGAATAATAAACCTGTCTGCTGACACACAGTGGTACATCCTGCATTTTAACAGAACACAGTGACACAAGGGCCAACTGGCCACTGAGCTCAGTGGCTCAGAACCAAGCGAAATGAGCCCCTCTAACGAGGCACAAGGTATTCTTTTTGAAGGCACAGGCAGATCCCAAATGGATACACACTGTGCTAGCAGAGTGAGTCACGCTGCATTCCTAGAACGTGTGATCTCCCTGCAGTCTGCTTGGGAGACCGTGCTATTGCATTATGCTCCACGAGCTTCTCAGACATGATTCAAATTAACATAAATTTTTCTGCAGTCAACTCTCTGCTTAAGAACCTAAGTAGATCTGTTCAAGATACCAAAAAAATATGCATTGAGCTGAACATCCTGCCTTCAGCAGACGCTGAAAATGTGTAAGAACAAGGAAATCACATAATGATGTTTGTCTAAAATACTCTCTAACCCTCTGGTCTTCAAATGTTAACTATTTAAACTGACACTTAAAAAGAGTAATTCTTTCCATTATGTCACCCAATCTCTTTTGATCATTTCACTTGTTTCCTAATCTTCAAATTAAAACTTTATCCATTTGAGAACCTACCCTCTCCTCCCAAGCCTGTCAAATGTCCTCAGAAAATAGTTCCATGCAGAACACTTCTGTATGCCTTTTGAAATTGCATGAAAACTGACCAGCCAGATCTCCTTTTCGAGAGAATTCTAAGACAGCAGTGAGGCATGCAAACCCTTTAAGTCTCTTCTGTACAATTCCATAAAAGAGGAATTGGAGGATGAGGGGAGACCTAAAATTCTTACTGGATGAAAAGTTCATTTTGAATTATGTATACCAAAGTATATGCTATATGTCACATATACTGAAAAATTTGTAAGATTTTAATACAAAAAGAAAAAATAAATCTTCTGCTTTTAGTTAAAAAAAAAAAAAAAAAAGAAGAATTGCATCAAGAGTTTGGCATGCTTCAAGTTTTGATGGTTTTTCCTCAGAATTTTTTGGATTTCCTTTTAAATGAGACCAAGAACTCTTTTAGGCTGAGATATGTTTCTTTCTTTAATTTGCATCTTACAAAATTTTACTGAATCATATTGCATACCGTACTTATTTAAAGCATAATATAATTATCCTGTATAATACTTTTAATTACTTCTATCATATAGCATAGACTCTACAGAACAAACAATCCAGACATAAGTGTATTACATCAGCAATTATGTCCCCTAAGAATCTATGGAAAGTTGACAAAAGAATGAAAACTGTCCTTTCCAAAATCCTTGGCACTTGAGAATACTATGGGACGCAGACAAGAAAATCTCTGGAATGCAAAGAATTCCTGTTACAAATAATTTTCAACAGTCCTACAATGAGAGGAAGTCATTTCAGTCTATTATTTCTAGCTATTTCTGCCCTTTCCACTGTTTGATGCAAGTGATAAGTCATCATAAGGTCCAGCTGCTGTAATGGTGTGTGTTTGGGAGGGATGTGTGTTTATGTGTGTTTGGGAGGGATGAAGAAACAAAGCCACCTTCTATCACATACCTAGCAGTGTAAAGAACTTGACTACAAATCCCTTTACCCTTTCTAAAAAGCCACATAGTTATCATGTGACTGTGCAGTTTTCTAGGAAGGAAAGGCTGCATGAAGGTGGTACTAGAATTCGCTGCCTTCTCCAGTCACCACTGCTGGCAAAGTTGTGAAATTCTCTGGGGGCAAGTGCTGTGTGCCACTGAAGAATATGATAGTTACCTCAGCCTAGGACTCGATGATCCTTGCAGGTCCCTTCCAGCTGAGAACATTCTGGGATTCTGTATTTGCTCCTCCTCTCATCCAATGAGGCCCAAATGTGGGTTGTGCTATCAGGCTAACGGTAGCGTACAAAAGTTGCACTCAGGAACTGCTCTGTGCGGCAGGTTGTTACTGACACTCCTCAGCACCAACAGCTCTTGTTCTAACTTTGGTCTTTTGATTATTTCTGAAGCAAAATGATTTTTCAACAAGAGACAATGAAGGGAAACCAAATATTGACCAAATGCTGGAACTAAAACAAATGGCAGTTCCTTCAAAACAAATACAGATGGCAGGTGAGCCTGGCCCAGGAGGCCAAAGAAAAAAACACTCTGTGAGCTGCAAATAATCAGCTCTGGATTGTGGAACCAGTTTGCATTTGGCAAGTGAGTGCACCGTGGTGTTCTCCTTGTTAATGTAGATAAAGGCAGAAAGGTTCACTCATGTAAGACTGGTGGAGCATTTGTGGCTTGTACCCTTAAAGATCATTTCTCCTATGCCATCCATGCTTCCTTGATAAACTTCTGTTATGGCCAAGCACAAAAGTCCTTATAAACAGCATTCATAATACAAACGTTAATGTAATCCACAAGAAGATGGACATTATAGCAGAAGGTGGGAGAAGCTGCACAGATGTGAGCACATGAATGCATATAAACATAGGTATGACAGCACAGACTAGCCCAAAGTCTCACACATTTTTTGGCAGAGCCTCAATAAACCATACCTACATTGCTTACCTCTAAAATATACTTCTGATAATTAACTACAGAAATAAAAATTTATTTCTGGAAGAATGAAGGTGACTGGTTATATAAGGATTGAATCAAATGAAATATGAAAAGAACAGTTACTCCACAGAAAGAGGACTAATATTCTGCCTTAAAATTTGAAACAGAAATCAAACTCAACAAAATAAACATCATGATAGCACAAAAAACCCCATAACACAGCTTCATGAAAAGCACTGCTCCTCTAAAGTAGGTCTTTTCTTAGAAACAGACCAGACGCAGCTCCCATTTATTATTCATGGTGCCTTGTGTCCATGTCAGCTCCTGATTAATAATTAAAATTAATCTCATTAAGGCAGATTTCATTACAGGATAATTTAATTAAATGATGAATTGGCTCCCAGATGTCACCATTTGTGCCATCTTTTAAAAGATGCTGCTGATGACACAGATTTATAAGGGTTTAGTCCTAACCTGAAAAGCTACATTATTTAACAGATTTATAGCAATTTTCATAAGCAAAGCACACAACATGAAATATAATTCAGATAGGGTGAGACAGGCACTTCCAAGTATAAACAAAGGTATATGGCTGTCTCTGTATCACATGAGGAAGTATAAGAAGGTCAGGTTCAAGTTTGTTAAAAAGAACTCTAACCTCAGTACTTGTGAGGATCCTACGTACCTGTATTGTAAGCAACTTCTTCCTTGTAGCACAAAGCAGCTGAGACAGCTGCAAAAAAAAATTATTTCAGATAGTTTAACAGAAAATTACTCTAAATTTCCAAATTCAGTGTCTCAAGAACCACAGTAAGCAGATGAGTGAAAACGAGAATTGTCACTGGTAGCAGAGGAAGATGAATCTGGCTGTACCATACTTCCCACTACGCTTTTCATAATGCTATGCAGGTTTTCTCTTGATAATTGACTACAAAAAAGAAAAAATAATCTGGTACAATAGCAGCCACTAGTGAATCAGCACTATCAGAACGGGCCTGACAGTGAGGGTGTTTCATAAGCCACAGAGCAAACAAAACAAAGAACAGAGATGAGGCCAAGTAGTGACATAAAATGCTGTGACATGAAGGTTCAAAACAGTGTAAAGGTGTTTTCTTTAATATTTCTCCAGTGTCCTATATTTCACAGTGGCAGTTTACATTCCAGAAAACCTCACAGTACTTTTTAAAAAGTCTTAGTGTAAGGAAAAATGAAAAAGTATGAAGCTGAATTATTAGAGTGCACCACTCCAATATCTGCATTTGTGGGCTAGCAGTGCTACTTTTAGGCACCTACCTTTGCCTAAGGCATGACCAGCAGCCTGCTCTCGATCTGCTACATATTACTACTCCACCAAAACACAGTTAAGTATATGAAAAGCACCGCATATATTTAAGTTCATGATTACCAAATGATCTTTGAATATATCAGACACAGAGAATAAGGCACAGAGAAGGCACAGTCAAAGTCCCCACTTCAAGCAGTATTCTGTTCACACCAGAGTGCTCCAAATAAAGGTGCAAGTTATCCTTCAGAATTGAAACATTTTGGTACTGATACAAAACCACCCTAAATACTTTGAATGTGGAAGCTGTACTTCCCTTGGTTTTTCCTGACCCATTCAAACCATCTGAACTCTGCCACAGGACTGCTGTTAACAAAGCCCTCAGTGGACAGAACATCAGTGCTCCCATTCCTTTTCGGGAATAAGCAAGGTAGCACTCACTCAGAGGTGATAGAGCTGGTAGCTGTTTTGATCACCAGACAATCTTACTGAACAGCCTGCCGGTTGTTACCAAAACTGTAACCAAGAGCTAAATCTAGAATATCAGTTTTAGATATTTAGAATTAAGTAGAATCTTGAGCCCTAATTTACTTTTTGGACTCCATCTACTATCCACAGAGGTAGAAAGACAATGCCAAGGCAGTCAGCATGCTGTAATCATCTACCTGGTGGGAAATACTGATCAGGTGAAATGGGCTTGCTTGTTAACCTGCTAATTATCAGTTAAATCAATGATCCACTGCTTTGTGGCTTGGCTTCTCAGCTTTGAGCCAGCTGGCCCAGTTAGGTGCCTAGGGAAGACTGGCCATCTCTTTTTTTTTTTTTTAATGGATTTTTATGGACTATGACAGTGTATTCCAATAAAAAAAGTAAAGAGATGGTTTGCAGTAGATATAAACATATTTAAGTTCTCAGTCTGACTGATATGCAGCAAGAAATTTATCATAAAGGGTGTTCTATTCTCATGTCCCAGAGGAACGAACAAAATCTCACAGATGGACACACATACAGATGTATTCCCCAACGGCCTTAACTCCCTATGCCCCATGACATCATAGAATCAAAAAATATCCTGAGTTGGAAGAGACCACCAAGGATCATTGAGTTCAACTCCTGGTCCTGCACAGACCCACCCCAAGAATCATACCATGTGCCTGAGAGTATTGTCCAAATGCTTCTTGAACTCTGTCAGGCTGGTGCTGTGACTACTTCCCTGGGAAGCCTGTTCCATTGCTCAACCACCCTGTGGGTGAACAACCTTTTGCTAAAATCCAACCTAAACCTCCCCTGACACAACTTCAGACCATTTTCTCAGGTCCTGTCACTGGGCACCAGAGAGAAGAGATCAGTGCCGGCCTCTCCTCTCCCCCTCCTGAGAAAGTTGTAACTGCCATGAGGTGTTCCTTTACTCCTCCAGGCTGAAAAGACCAAGTGACCTCAGCCACTCCTCATATGGCTTTGCCTCAAGGCCCGTCACCATCTTTGTTGCCCTCCTTTGGAGCTTACTAATGGCTTTTATGCAAAAGTGAGACAGGTAGTGAGTGGAGTAGTACCTGCCAACATCTAAAATTGCACTGCTCAAAACTCCTGCTTAATAGGTGTTATTTCTTGATGTTGTATCTCTTATTCTGTACAAAGCCAGAAACGTCTTAAACTGAAAAAGTGATAAAACTCTCTTGGTTTATCTCCATGGAGCATCATGGAATGGTGCATCTTTGGCATTCTTACAAATAGCACAGATTTTGCTTTGTTCCTTATCAAAACTGTAGAAAACATACAACTGCTCTGCTTCTCCTTATTAAAAAAAGTAAAAGCGAAATTACAGTACTAATGTGCAGCTTTGGAAACTGCTTATATATATATGTATATGTATATGTATATATATATACAAAATATGTTTAAAATAATTTATGTGTGAATTTTTAAAGCATTCATACAAAATGTTTATTCAAAACTTACAGAAACGAACACCTATGTTCTACACATCTGTTCTATCCCTCTCTTATCATTTGCAAAATTAATACATCAGTCCTTCAGCACCTTTTGACTAGATTCTCAGCAACAAACTACTACCTGAAATGGGAAAGACAGAAAGTCACTGTTTATTTTTGTCAGTCCCACAGTTCTGCTGCATGTCGTAGCATCTTTTTTTCCTAGAGCTACATTTAGTTATTGTGAAGCACTGGATTCACTTACATTTTCATTTAATAGTTCACCAAAAACTATTATCACCGTCAAATTTGAGTACTATAATATGTATCCCTTGATCAAAATTAAAATTTCTCTGCTGAAAACACTACCCACAAAAAAAAAAAAAAAGGGAGCGGGGGGCAAATATGTCCTTATTTTCTGAAATTCCATTACTCTATTCCTCTGAAAATGAGAGTGGAAAAAAATCCCACTTGATTGTTCTGGTTTCAATATTTTTATTGAAAATTTTATTAGTAGTTATTAGTAGTTTTATAGAAAAAATGTAACTTACCATTTATGGGATTTTCACCACAATTAAAGTCGTTAAAGCAGTTAAAGCTGCTTCTTCACCTCTCTGGTTTCGCACTCCATCTACCTTTCCACACATCTTACCAGGCAGGGCTTAGCATGTTGCTTCCAGTCTTTTAACTACTACAGCCACCATTGTGTACTCCTGCTATGTACCACTGCGTGGTGCAGGCATGCCCAGTTCTTTCAAGAGGTAACTCTTTGGAAAAAGTGTCATTACAAAGGAGAGAAATAAAGGCAAAACAAAACTGACATTCTGGATTGACAGCAAACTCAGACAAAAAAATCTATTACAGAGCATTTGAAAATAAAGGCTATGCACAGGGAGAAGTGATTTTCTACATCTTATTGTGCTTTTAAGATAAGGTAGTAGTGAGCACATAAAATTATATTCTTTCTTCTCTTTCTTAAAGAAGCCTTTGGTAAAGTGCTTTTGTAGTCGCCAGACTACACACCTTCTGGCTTTCCTCTGGCACAGCAGGAAGAAGAAATGAAAATGTGATGTATAGTTGTGTGCTCAGAGCTATGTCATCCTATTTTCTTGAAGAATTATAGAGTGCTCCCTGTGGTAACACTAGACTAAGAAAACATTTTGAGGCATTACCATGGAGTTTTAAGGATGATGATACTTAAACACCAACCTAACTGCTGTACAGTATGGGGAAAGGGCATTAATCCCATTTATTTGAGCCTGAATGGATCAATGGTTGTGCACCGTCTCTAGAACTCTGTACTGGTGGTTTAAGAGAGCAGCAACTACTAATTCAGTCAATTCCATATTATCCTAGATCAAAATGGGTGGACATCATTCGTATAATGATGTATCAGAAATTACACTCTGTAAGGTGGAGTAGAGCTGAATTTGTTTTCTCCCTCACATACCTCGTTCACTCTTGACTGTATCTATACTCGTGTTTTTCTGATGGAAAAGCCACTTCTCCAGCAAGGAATGAATGCAACTGAACATAAGCAGAAAGTATGCAGGGAGAAGAACTACAGAGCCCACACCACATTGCCTTCAAATAGATAATTGCAACTACTGCTGTCTCTTGCACAGAAACCATTTTATACTAATAAAAGAAAAATCCAAAAGAAGAGAGATGCACATTTTAGAGAACACACCTGAGTGATTTCTTGGACCAGTTGGACAAGGACAACAGCAGTTGATGCTTGGTACTTCTGGTTGCTTTACTTGAAAAGATTTGTATTTGTTAGGCATTCCTTGCCCTTAGTCACTTTAGAATCATAGAATTACAGAATGGTTTGGGTTGGAAGGGACCTTGAAGAACATCTAGTTCCAACGCCCCTGCCACAGGACCTCCCGCTAGCCCTTTGATTCAAGAGAGCAATGCTCACCAGTGACATGAAAAAATGCTCTCACAGAAATGAGATATGTAACTCTTTTCCACCAATATACTGCCAGAGTCATGAATTAGAAAGAACAGAGGTGGAAGAGGAAGAGCAAAGACTGGAAAAGGAAGGGGATGCATTTGCTGCTG
Organism: Pseudorectes ferrugineus; assembly: GCA_008033365.1. Taxonomy (NCBI): domain Eukaryota; kingdom Metazoa; phylum Chordata; class Aves; order Passeriformes; genus Pseudorectes; species Pseudorectes ferrugineus. The sequence continues at coordinate 31,336 of QWTY01014838.1, forward strand.
TAATTCTGCTCAGTCTCTCAAAGCTCTGTTTAAAAAAGAAAAGCTTATTTCACCTCTTCGGAGCTTTCCATCTCCTATGGATATTGATTATGATTTCTTTTGATTTTGTCTCCCTGGGAATAATTTTATTTTATACTATATATAGTTATGGGACCATGACTAAAAATAGATTGCCTTCTTGCCGATTTTTTTTTTAATAACCTTCCTGAAATTTGGCAATTCAGCAAATAAGTGAAGTTATTTTAGCCCAAATTATATCTTCATAGATATAGTTTCAATTTACCTCAAATTCATCAGCAGGCCAAGAAATTAGTAGATATTTGTTTTGACATTCAGTGTTACAGACAGAACGCAGCTCTGCATACACTAGATACAAAGTGAAAAAATAATTCATTTACATTTTGATGTAAATATTTTCCCCTCAGAGTAGTTTTTTTCTTGCATCCATTGAATAGTAAAACCAGCATTTTGATTAACAGTATTTCTATTACTTATTTAGCAATGTTCTGTGAAGATTCAAAAAACTTAATTATTAATGGATAGTTGAAAATATGTTAGGGTGACACTGATGACCCAAATCTTGAAAAAGTAAGGACTGGTGTTTTTATTTTAGAATTTTCTAGTAAAATACATGCTGCCAAAAATATGTTCTGCTTCCTAAGGATGAACTTATAGAGGAGTGAGCATGAAAATTTAATTCAAGAAGCACTGTTCTGAATTTCTTTTTCCTAAAAATGTGGGTTTGAGGCAGGTTCTTTCCACTAATCCCTTGCCAGTTTTACAGGAGTTAGGTGAGTAGGTAAGGCTTTTTCCCATTTTCTGCTCAGCTGGGAACTTAGGCAATGCTTCTCCATTACCACAGTCTCATTCTGGAGCTACTTTAATTCTTAATGCCTTAATCACTTGTGCTTATTAAATTATTTAAAATGTGCCCTGAACAACAAAGGAAAGAAGGACCTTCCTTTGCAGCTAATGAAGCAAAGGAAAGTTCTGGTTTCGAAAAACCTGTAGGGTTGAATGGGCAGCTGAGGAAAGATGCCCTTGAAAGGTTGTTTTATGCCTTTTGCCTTATTTTTCTGCTTACAGAAGAGGGAAATTTAAAAAAATGGGTGAAACAGAAGCCACAGAGGTGTCATCTTCCTGAGAGGACATCATTATTTTTCCTGGTTATGTTGACTTAAAATGTCTCATGATCATATTTAGTAGCTCTTGCACCTCAAGGGTTACAAAAATGAGGCTACTGCTCCAGCATGACCACAGCATCACATGCCCTAAAGGTTGTATAAGGAAACTGTATCTTCTCTACAAATACCTCCTCCTAAAAAGCTACAAAACAGGTAGCAGGTAGAAATACCATGGAAAGGGAGGAATCCAAAGCTCTTTCTTTGCTACTAGGTACATGAGCTACAAATAGGGGCCTGTAGAAGGGGACAGGTTTGAATATGCAAAAAAAAGGCCAATGACCACACAGGGGTGGCACATGGGCATGGCAGAAGGACCAGTGATCGTGTTAAGCCTTTGAACAGCCTGTTTTCCACAGGGCTGCAAAGCAGTGTCCAAACCCATACATTAACAACTGCTAACTAGGGGAAGCACATAATCCATTTTATCTGCCAAAAACTTTCTTTAATGAGACCTAAAACAGAGGTAGTAACATTCAACCAGCAAGTACTACGAGCCTTCACAGAGAAAGTCCCACATTACCACAGGGAACACCGGGACCTGGGAGGGGTGGTTTGGTCACTTGCCTTTTTGTAGTCTTCCCCTCTGCTCCCAGGCTGTTTCCCTCCTAAGACAATCCCTTTAGCAAAGTTTATAAAGTATTAAGCATTCTTCCAGGAGAAAGAAAAACTAAGCTTACAATGTTAAGATGTGTCTGTCCCAGCAATGCAATGGGGTTGTTAATTATGCAACAGAAAGGCAATTTGGAAGAAATGGTACAACTATGAAATGAGTATAACCTCACCAAAACCACAGAACAGCTTTACCAAAAAAAAAAAAGAAAAAAAAAGTTAAACTACTTACCAATATAAAAAGCCAACTCTTTTACCCACTCACCTAAAGATCCTTTTTGATATATGTACTTTGTAATACCCTACTACATTGCCAAGTATAAAGAGTATTTTGTGTTTCATGAATATAGAGACAAATCTTCTTGATTATTTTGCATTTTTTCTATTAAGTACTCAAAGAGACCTCAAAGGAAACAGTGGAACCTACCAGAATTCTCAGAAGTGACAAGTAACATGCAAACTGCAGAGTTTATGTTATTTGAATAACCTCCCAAAACTAGACACCAAACAAATCTTGAAGCATATTTGAATTTCATGTATGTACAACTACTTAAGTGTGGTAAATATAATAACATTTGTGATTTTGTGATTTGTGAACTTTTTTTCCTTATTAGAAAGGCAACAACACTAAATCAGCAATACATTATTACTACACATTATAGAAATTATCAAGGGCGAAATCAAATTTATTGCAGCTGTAACACTTCCAAAAGAGAACAAGAATCTGGATCTCTGCCAAAGAACACACTTTGGGCAGTCAATCACATGATCTTCAAAATAACTAAATTAATTTTGTTGTAAAAAAAACCCTAAACCATACTAAATACCAAAACCAAGGCTATGAAAGTGATTTCCAGATTGAGAAGAAAGCTTTCTTTAATTTCTTTTAAGAGTATCCATGGCATCTAGCTTTCTAACATGAAACGCAAATATACTTTCTATCAATTACAACCTGTGTTTATTCAAAACAAAGGGATTTGAATGATGAATACCATAAGTATAAAGACTGATTCAGCTCACAGATGAATGCACTTTATCAAAAACTGAAGCCATCTAGAGCAGGAGACTTCCAGAAAGCAGGAAAAGCAGAAAAAACCTGGTTTGTCTTCTAATAGCCACCCCCAGAATGTCCCATGTGGGAGATTACAGCCCACATGCCAGTTACTCATGGGCTCCAATTCAGAAAAGCATACCTATTCAGGAAAGCACTTAATTAAGCACATGCTTATATAGTTTTCTGAATCAGGTCCACGGTACCATAGGAAATGGGTATAACAGACATAAAATGCATGAGTAAAAGTAACTGAGAACTTAGCTCCAGAGCATAAGCTTTCATTTATGTACCTTTATATTTTTAAGATATGATGCACTGCTTAAAACATAGAACAGCTGAGCTTATTACTCTGTAAAATGCAGCGTGGACAAAAGGAGACCTGAGTATAATCAGATCCCAGGACCCATTTGGTATCTCACATTCCTAATCCACTGCAGAAAGTGCTGAAAAAGATGCAGAACATCTTCTGTTCACATTATTTAATTTTCCAGCAGATGGACATCTTGGGCATATTGCTGTAATGGAGATAAATGGCTGGTGGCCAAAGAGCTGTTTGTCACATGGTTTGGATCTACTGATGCACACCCAGTTAGAGCCAGCACAAACAGCGAGGCAAGGAAGGAAAGAACTTTGGATGTGTTGATCAAGCAATAGGAAAGATGTCTTCAAGAAGGTCATTCCTTTTTCACTAGCAGCAGTACAGAGCAAAAACTTTGCATTTTCCCTTCCTTTCAATGCTGCTCTCTGAGAAATCCAAAGCAGGAAAAGAAAGTGGCCACCAGCAAGTGAAGTTGCTCAGCAGCTGCTTCAGGCAAAGTAGGAAGCTGACTGAGGACACACACGGGGCCAGATGGATTAAGAGCCACTGACAAAGTCTGAAAAATGCCAAGTTTAGATATGCTGTCATATCTGCATGTGATTATAAGCCAGCAGGAAAACCCTGCGGTCTGCACTGGGGAAACCCAAGTCTTAGAATGGTAATTATGCCTACGTATGGGAATACCACACCCCTCATTTAGTTTCAAATAACTGTTTTGCTAAAAAGGGATACCTTTTTCACCTAGTTCACACTGACTTTCTATCACTAAAAAATAATTTTAAGCTGAATAAAAGTATGTAACAGCTGAACCATTCAGAACTTGACACTGAGAGCCACAAAGTTTAAAAATATGCTGCTGCCCACAAGAGCTTTGATCAAACAGATAAAGGCTAGATTTGGAATCTCCTTCAATGCAAGAGAAATATAATTTTAATATATGCTGCAGTTTCATTCCTTGGCAATTTTTATTAACACTGAAACCAGCAGAAATTTTATTGAGTACTGGATACTCTAAACTTCGTAATTAACAAACCAGAAGCTACACAAGCTCTCACAACATTACTAATATATTTTTGCAATCAGTCCATCTATTAAAATGCAGAGGGTTTTGTACAATTCAATTGCAATGTTATTAAGCATACTTCTTCAAATTAATCTTGAAAGCCTGAAAGCCACGGTAATGAGATATTATTTTTTAGTTACACTTACCAAATCATAACATCATGCAACTAAACCAACAGAACAGTTTTTTAATAAGCAGCCTTCATGAACAGAGATCCTGACCGCCAGCGCAACTCTATGTAATGTGTACAACCTGAGTATAATACCAGGGCTGCAGATGTACTTCAGGGCAAGAAGGAAGGTTCTTTTCAAGTCACAGCAACATGACAGGTATGTAGGACAGAAATAGCAGAGGGCTGCAAATTCTGTGTACCAATTAATACATTGCTACCATAGTCTGACTTAAGAGTTTCCGAAGGCTTTACTTATCATCATGCGACAATCACTGAAGGATCTCTAAAGGATCACGTATCAAGTCACAAACCCATGCAATCATGCAGCAGTTTCTTTACTGTGTGCTTTTAGTATGGCAAATAAGGATGCAGAAGTCCCTCTTCTCTGAGTATGAAGACTGTAGTCTGATAGTTACTCTATTAGAGATTGTTTCCTTCTGCAGTCTTCAAAGCCCATCACATCCTACAGCCATACTAATTACAAATACTCTGGGCTGGATTTTTGGTTTTCCTCATGATCTCTCATTCTTTGCACCAATTTCTCTTACTAGCCAAAATACAGACACAGCAAGAATTTAGATA
>QWTY01014839.1:1650-14093 GCA_008033365.1 Pseudorectes ferrugineus
AAACTTCTTGGCTTCTTGCCATGTGCCAAATCCATTCACTAATCTGTGCTCTGATTTTCCCTATTTTTTCTCCTTCAAAACTGAGTATTGTCAGCTCGTCTGATGACATAAGAATAGCAGGTGTCCAATGCAATAACCAAAACAGTAAAAGTAGTAGTAACACAGAGATCAAAACTCTCTAAAAGTAACTTGATAATGAGGCCTGTTATTTATTTTTATATGTAATAAGTTTATTTTTGGTAACATTTTATATTTAATTATGTTGTTGTTCAAGACTGAGATATTATTGATGATTCAAGGGATACAATGATGATGAAGTCTCTGTTCTACCACAGAAGGAATAAGGAATTCATCTGCCTTAAGGCCTCTTGGGGGTTTCCACGTTAGGAAGTATTTCGTTTGCTAAAAGACAAATTGGAAACCTGGTCAGAAACTTACTTGCATTGCCAGGCACTTATATACCTTTAAAATATACCCACACTAGAGTTTCTTTTGATGTAAGTACAGGCTTATACTTTTCTGTCAAAGTAGTGAGAAATGCTGAAGTTAGAGAATTTATGAGGTTTTCTTTGCCACTGTAGTTTGTAGTTTGTGATACCATTTCAGTTTAGGTTTTAGGTTTGGATAGGAGAATAGGGGTAAGTATCAATGTTTTTCTGAGCATTATTACATGTCACCCTTTAGTACAATACAAGGTGTGGTAATATCAATCAGGAAAATACGAATACAAATATTGAGTCATCTTTTCTTCTTTTAATTCTCTAGGATTACGATGGTTTTTTTGAATCAAAGGAGAGCAACACTGTGTTCTCCTTTCTTGGACTGAAACCTACTTTGGCATCAAAGGTCAGTGTAGTATTGCAGACTTTTCATGGGACTCTTTGAAATGTTGAGATTGAATTTTTTTTGAATGGAAGGAACCCTGTGTGTTTGGATGCACTACTGCTCTGATCCATACCTTGTCCATGCTAATGGGCATGCTAACTTCATGCTAATGAAGTAATCAGAATGGTTGTAAGGATAAGTAAAGCATTTTAAATGAAAACAAGCATATACATGGGAGTAACTTGGGACAGCAGATAAATTAAGTTTAAAGACTACATTCTCCTTCACATTATCAATCTAAATTGTAAGCAACTGGCTTAATTATAAAAGGAGACAGAACTAGGATCTTGATCGCTGGACTATCTGCAACCTGGCATAATGGCTCAGCATTTATTCATTAGCCATTAATTAAGGTTTTTTAATGCTGAAATGTTGGAGCAGTCAGAACTTATATTAACTTCTTTGAATTCGGTTTTAGCAAACACATATATACAGGTCAAAACACAAAGCCAGGTAACATCTTTCTGTTGAGGGCAGTGTAATAGAGGAAATTTTATTCCCATGTGGAAGTCTGGACACTTGTTCAAACAGACTGTATGGTGCACCTTTTGGCAGTAGATCAGACGCATAGGGGAGGCTTTTTCTTCCCTTGGATACTGTAGATATAGATATATTTGGTACTAGTACTGTTTCAGTCCTGGGTGGTAGCTCTTGGATATCTATAGAGTTCTTCTTCTGCCAGGAATTCATTTATTTCTGGACCCCTTGAGGGACAGGAGTAGGAAGGAACCTCAGCAGAGAACCACAGAAGCAGGTTATTTTGGCACTGCCTCACTTTACAGCTTGGAGAACTTGTCCTAGGAAAAAGATGATGTTCTGATGTGATCTGAAATAGCAGCTTCTATGCAGCTCTGTTCCTAGAAAATACGATGTTGGAGGCCTGGAGGGGTGTCTCTATAAACTTCCTGCTTCAGTCTGGTGGTACTTCAAAGAGAAGCATCCTCAGCTCCTGTGTGGTCCAGGGTTAGGGTCACCTTATATGCAAAGGTCACAGGTACGGGAGATGAGAAAGTATTCATAACATTAATATTATGTTAATAATAATTAATAATACTCTTTATTTTTTCTCTTTTCAACAGGAGTCAGAACCCTAGAAAGCCCATGTGAAGTATCAACAAGCACATTCCTGAATGAATGACTCTGTTCTTCAGCACATAACAGCTTCCCTAATGGATCACTGTGATAGAGCAAACATGTATCATTAGTAGTAGTCTGCTTGCCATGAGATGGTGCTCTCCAATAATGTGGAGCTAGTAACACGCATATGAAATAGGATTCAGGCTGGGCTACTCATCTTCCTTTGTAAAAATGCTCATTGTTGATGTTTCACTTTTGTCTTTGGATTGCTTTTGCAACTGGCCCTGATATTCTAACAGGCACGTATGTTTGAGAATAAGGAGTGGAAGTGTAGGGCTTCTGTCATTCATGGGTATACTTCTGTAGTCATATTCCTTACCTTTTTTAATTCTTCCCACTACTGTAGTTCAAATTAGCTCATCATGATAGTTAAAGTGCTGGTGGTTATTATGATGTTTGTGCTGGCTATGATCCAGAAGATAAAAAGCATCAATCTTGAGATCTCGGTCTAAGCCAATAACTGCTGTATTTTTGCTCTACATTTATTTACTGTGATGTTTATTCTAGATCATGGTTATTTTAAGAGACATGGGCTGCTAATCCTGTTAATGAAGACTTTATTTGTCTCATGATGCACATTGCAACTGACTGTTTAAAACAAGTTGCTATCATGAAGGAGGTGCCAAAGTGAAATATTTTGACATGTTTCCAAATGCAGGTGAAATGTTCAGTAAAACACTTGGTGGAAATACTGGGGAGTTCAGAAGAACCAAAGGGGTCTCATAGCTAATGATAATATGAAGTTGTCTCTTAACTGAGAAAGTCTTAACACCCAGTGTTGGAGCTCTAGAGTTGGACTGTCTTAAAATGAAATTTTGCCAAAACTTCAGTTTACCTTCAATAACACACAGCTCCGCCACAAGCCACAAGAGAGTCAGGGGGATACTTTGAGAGCCAGGTTTCAGTCCCATGATGGTTAAACACTCCACCTTGGTCCAAGAGCATGCCTAACTTGCCTAGCTGTTGTCCTGGTTGTATCCCCAGATGTGGTCATGTGGAGGTGCCTCAAAGACAGTGAGAAAGCTGAGTGTGTGCTTTGCCAAATGAGGCCACAGTGGTTGCTCAGCTGAGGAGCAGGAGCCAAGTAAAGGAAGTGGAGATTATTCCAGTGGGACTGCATTGATGCACATAGCGGAACTTCGGCCCATGACTTGCCAATTACCATTACAAAATGCATTCTAGACAGAAGTAAAATTGCATCATGCATTTTGAATCAAGTCTGGCTACATAAATAACAGCTGTCCTGTAATGTAGCTTTTACTCAAGTGATTTCATACTGGCAAGATAGTGCCATCACAGTGAATGTCCTTACGTCTTTGGGTAAATAAAAGACAACCCACTATGTACAAAAGCTTCTTTGCAATCACAGCATCACTCAGACTGTGTGGTTTGAAGGAAGCCAGACTTGTAAAAAGTGTCAAAAAGCAACACTATCACACCAAAAGCAACACTGTGAAAAAAATCACATGTTCTGTTGACATCAGTAACCATGGCATACTAGACGTCAGCTGGAAGGGAGAACTGAAGGTCATCTGGTCCAGCACTGTCAAAATCAGGCCTAAGAACCACACTAGCTTGGATCAGATATGGGTTTGTCTAGCAGAGCATTAAGAATATCCAGAGATGAAGATCTCATAACTCTCTAGGTAACCTGTGACATTGCTGCAGTGCTTTCCTAGTGAAAATGTTATATTTTAAAGTCCAGCTTTGACTCCTAGGCTTTAATTTGAGGCTGCTGTCTTTGCTGTGTTTTTCTGGCACTCAGAAAAAGATTGGCACCATTCTTTTTTTAATGGCCCTCAAGACAGTTATAGGCTACCACTGGATCACCTCTTAGCCTTCTTCTTACCAGACTGAACGAACCTGGCTCCTCAGCTCATCTAAAGGGCTAGATGGAGCAAGAGCACACACTGATTTGAAATCCATGGTTGTATTTGCTGGTCAAAATCTTTGCCAGAGCACCTTCTCTAGAGGAATCCTGAATGGGCATTGATGTACGTACATGCATTTTTAAGAATTATGTTGTCTGTGTTAAGGTACTGTGACATTCTTGTAACCAATCCCATATTTTCATGAGACTTGAACCTCACTATAGGAAGGGAATGTGACATGAGGTGCAACTGTACATTGTTAACTTCACCAAGTTCAATATAACTATTCCTAAAAAAAAAAGTTAAATATTTAACTTTGTAAATGAATACAGATATAAATTTATGTAATTTTGCAGTTGATTACAGAGAAGCCATCCTGGATTTATCCTGTACTTGATACGTTGTAAACTTAGAGAACTGCCTGAAGTCCCAGGTTTGAAAAATTTACCTAAGTGTGTAAGCATATACACGAGTAATCCTGGGTGAAATCCCAGGCTTACTGATGTGAAAGGAAAAACCACACTGATTTCTCCAGGGGTGAAATTAGTTTCACAAAGCTCCTTTTGAATTTTGATAATTGTAGAATAGAAGGCTCTCGTTTAGTGGAGAGTTAGTCTTGTTTCGGCTGTTAAGTAAACCTGGCTTATTTCGGAGCACACATATGGGCATAATCAGTTGTATGGAGGACAGCACTAGCTCCAAAGATATCCTGCTTGCTTGTATGGATTGGCAGTGTAAGTCCCTTAGAATATGTGCTTTTGAATTATAAATGGATAGTTTAAAAAAAAAAAAAAGTATATATATTTGGATGTGAATTTTGTCTGTTGTACGACAGCCTTATTTTTGTAATTAAAGCAAGTAGACTTCTAGTTTGTTACACGAGATGATCTGGAATTTTTTAAATCAGTTTTGTAGTAACGAAATGTAGCTATCAGGTAACTGAAAAGGTCTGGGGAAACTAGAGACATTTATTGAAAGAAATAGGAAATTCTTAATTCTGTTTAAAATTTTGGCATATATAGTTACGCTTAAGAACCAAATGACCCCAATTTCTAGCTAATACTTATAACTACCCCACTTTTTAAAATGGAGAGCAGTGTGAGTGAAACTGTTAATCTTTGTACCTAGCTAAAGTTGCTGTGTGGGCTGACGTGCACGTGCACATTCACTGTATCAGTGGCTTTGATAGAGGTGTTTTTGTTTGTGCCACACACTACTGGATAGTGCCTTGCCAGAAAAAGGACCGTTTCTGTAGGGTCTTCTTAGATGTGCTTAGACTTTGAACTGAGAAAGGGGTAGTTTCTATATTGCTATTTTTTTAATAATACAGTAAATTTATTTTGAGGCCTGAGTCAAAAGGCACATGCTTTGTAAGACTGAAACAGTTTTTGATGAGTCTTCTGAACTCTTGATTTTTCCTAGGTGACTTTCTTTTTTTTCTTTTTCTTTTTGTTGACTGTCTAGAATCAAACCTTCCAAGGGAAGTGAACCTGGAGTAAAGCCCATAAATTCGTGTTTACACTTACTTTAAGATAAGTATCTGATTCTAATGTTGAGCAGCCCAAGTGCTATCACTGAAGTGAAGAGTAGCTGCCAAGCTCTCAGTGGATTTCTTGGTTGTCCCTCCCTGTCCTTTTCCACCATCAGGTCATTTATTTGAGGTGTCCTATTCAGGCAATACCGTGGTTCAGAAGTAGGACCCTGAAATGGCCTTGTGGCCCTTCACAGGAGTGCAAGAGTGGGGTGATCACCAGGAAAATGCCGAATCTCATTAGTCTTCAGTGACTTATTCGCTGATTTCACTAGATCTTGGCATGAACAGTGGGAGGAGGATGGAGCCCCATATGTTCACCCTGCACAGAGAGCAGGAGTGGGAGACCCAGTGCAGAATGGCCCACAGCTTGTTCTGGCACCCTGAGCAGTGGCTCTCACAGGGGCCCTTGGCTGGCAGTGCCATGTGTGACACCACACAGCACTGCTTTCCACAGGACTCCAGCTGCATCATGGCTTCCTGCTCCCTAAGGAATTTGGGAGAGAAAACAGAGAACATCTTCTTGAGGGCAGTCCTTCAGCCGGGGCAGATCCAGCTTACTCCCTTCTTCCTAATTTTTCCCTCTTCCTGATGTGTGTCATCCTGTCCTGTGTAGACCTACCTGTGTGCAAAGCTTCCACTCCCAGCCATCTGTAACACTCCTGGGAGGTCACAAACGCAGAGCTGGTGTTCCCCTTCACGGCGTCAGTGTTCTGTAACTCAGTGGGGGAGGGAGCATGTTGCATCCTAGGTCGTGTACATGTTATGTATTAAACTGTGTTCATCTAATAAAAAATTGTAATTCAGAAAAGACATTTGCACTGTGTTGTATGTGCTAAAAGAATGAAAAAATAAGAGTCTTTATTCTTGCTGCAGCTTGCTCTGCTGACAGCCTGGTGCTTTGGTTTGGGCAGCCTCTGCAGGTGGAAACACTGCAGAACTTTTCACCTGGTTCTGATTCTTTAAGATGTTAATTGGCTTTGAACCCCAGTGGCTGCATGGGAATTGCAATGTGTCCAGAATACCTGCTGCTTTGGGGTCTCCCCAGGTAAAGAGTAGTAAAGAAAAAGGGGATGATCTATTGTCTTCCGGTTTTTATACTTGGGTTAGCTGATAAATACCATGGAAATAAAGAGCAGATCCTTTGGGACCAGGAAGTTTTCACACAATGAAGTTCTGTTCCTAGGGCTAAAACCTTCACTGCTTTTTGTTGTGTGAAAGGAATGTGAGTTCCTGGTTTGCCTGTCCACTTTGCCAATCCATAGAAGGTAATTAAATACATTTTACCAGTTAAGTGGCTAACCAAAGGTACAGACTGCATCATTATTACAGTCTTTCCTTGATTCTCAGTCTAGTAAATATTTTTTAATACCTTATTGTTCCTGTCTAAAACTTGCCCTCTGTCTATTGTGGGTGCTGCCATGAAAACTCCATTTGTGACTTCTGCTGCACCCTGGAGCGAGGTTCTGTGCCACCTGCTTTAGGCAGGATGCATAAAAGAGGTACAGATGGAATAGGCAAGCCTGAAATGCCTGCAGTGGGATCCTCATCTGATGTAGAATCAGTAGCACTGCTCTGAAGTGAGTGGAGCTGTAGTAGCTCAGCTCTTACATCATGGTGGGTAGCAGCAGACAGATTTTGCTGCACAGGTGGGCAGGAGCTTCTAGATTTGCAGAGGAAGTGATGTTCTGTGTCACTTTGCTCGTGTAGCATCACAGCCTGCACTCTGTGTGAAAACCAGTGGCACTGCCATTCCTCCCACCCGGCTGCCGGAGACTGCAGTGAGAGCACAAAGCAGGCAAAGGTCACACAGTGCAGGATGCTTTGCCACTGGCTGTCATCCTTCCGTGCATCCCAGCTCTGCGTCTGCTCCCCATGCCAGGGGAGCACCAGTGGAAAAAAGTGCTTGAAAGTCATAGCTGTGTTTGTACACATGCAAGCGTGTGTGTGCCAGTCTGTCTGCATCTCATTCCTACCCCAGAGCAGTCAGTCTGGGCTGTGACAAGGTCCTACTGAACTCTCATTTGCTTGAGTTGCTTTTTAGGTGCCAGAAGGACTTACCTTGTTCATTCCATAGACTTCAACCAAGCTGTCACTGAAGGTGCCTTGGTGGTCTCATCTGAAGTAGCCTCCTCAGGCTGCATGGTGCAGCACAAGCAAACATTTTGGGTGCAAGTCCTCTATATGATTTCCTCAAAGGTGCCCATTGCATGTGATTCAATCCCCTGGTGAATTTGGGAAACAGAAAATTATAGGTTTAAGGAGTTAGCACTGTAAAGAAAAGGTCAGCTGGAGCCTTGAAAAATTGTGTTCAGAAGACAAGAAAGAAATTGTTACTTTCTGATTTGGAAACAGGGAGTTGAGAAGCAGAGATCTTGAGAAATGTGTGCCAATCTCTAGCTGCTTGGTTGCCCCATCCAGTTTAGCTGTCCAAAGTACATACATCTAGTTCAGGAGAGGAACCTCACTCTCCAGGGAAAGCACACACTTCCAGGTCCAGGTTCTACCCCCTTCAACCATGCCACACAGCAACCTGTGCTTATCTTTCCTTTGTACCTCTTTGGAGATCAAGACCGATTCCACTGAAAGCAATGAATATCAAGATGTGTAAAATAAGAGCTGAGACAACATCTCTCTATGTTACAGCACCTTCCACAAATTAACCTGGCAGATTGAGTTACTCTGCTGGGAACTCAAAGGAAAAAAAGTTAGTAGCTTCTTTTTTTGCCTTGTTTCTTTGGGTGAGGCACTTTTAGTATTAGCAAGATTTTGCAGACATGTCACTGTGAAGTGCCAGAGCTGAGGGTGTAGAGGACTCCCAGCCCCAGATGCCAAGCAAAAGCCATGACTACATTTCTGACTCCCAAAGGGACCAGACCACTGCTGCCTGCACCTAGGCACAAGGGATTTGTTTCACCGATGAGTGACTGGAGGAGTGAGGAGCAGATCAGTGCTGGCATGGAGACAAACCTGCAGAAAGTGATCAGGAGCCCAGGGGCAAGGCCAGGCAAATAACATGGAGCTGTAGCGGGTGAGGTTTGCTGAAGATAACAGCTCAGGTTTGTCCCATTCTGCTTCTCCACCTGCTGCTACCCCATTACTCCTCTTCATTAAATACTTCCAGTTCACACCTTCCCAATAAAATGGGAAAATGGTAATGATCCGATTTGATGGTTTCTGCATGCATTTCCAAGATAGCCTCAGCCAATTTTCCTTCTTCCCTGCCAATTTGCGTGTCAACTTCTGTTTCACAGGGCAAAGCTGCAAGGAAAGCACACACAGTGCTGGATATGGCATGGGTGCTGCCACTGTGGGGCCCCAGCCTGCAGCACATAAGCACCAGTCCATCCCTCACTTGCAAAATCCATCCCATGGAGCCTGATGTTAAGGCTAACAGCTCTTCCCTTCTTTTTTCTTTAGATTCTCTGAATTTCATGGTTTTATATGCTTAATGGAGGGAGGTGGGAAGAATGTGGGTGTGAAGAGGTCAGCCTTTCAGGTGTGAGAACTAAGAAAGCTGAATCACTCTTGAGCATGATATGAGCAGCACACTAATGTGTTCAGATACATAACTTCTATAATTTAATTGTGGATTTTCCAATTAAAGCTGTATCTGGACAGGGCTCTAGTTTTCCTGCTTCAGCTTCCTTTGCCCACACACCCATATTGTCCTCTTTCAGCTATTGCCTAATGGCTGTCTGCTGGGAATAGCTCTTGCAGTGTCCTTTGGTGATATCACCCGCCTGCAGCAGTGACACAGCCATGTGCCATCTCCAAAAGACAGGTAAGCTGCTTGCTGAGCTGGCTGTAGTCCCGCAAGCACTGCCTCTGACTGGTGCTGCAGAGCCTGGGCATCCTGCTGCTGCCCTACCCCCTGCACCCTGTAATGTCTGTTTAATGGTTTTCACTGCTGACCCCTGCGGTAATGGTCTTCCTACTGTGAGACTTCTGTAATCATTGGGACTCTTTGTATAATTTTCCTTCAGCACATTTTAACCTCTGGGTTTTCATAGCTCTAAATCCTCTGGTTTTTTTCCTGGTTTTGGTGGATATGCTTTTTTTTTCCTTTTAGATGTATTCCGTGAGTAGCGTAAATTTGAGTTTAAGCCATGAAAGGGCTTTTAGGTTGGAAGAGCTATACAGCATTGCTGTGAAATATGCTCTTGAGTCATTAAGGTAAATTGCTGTAGCTGCTCCAGCTGGACTATAATACTTAAGCCCTAAGTGGCCATTTCATGTCCTTTGGAACATTCTTGCTCTGAACAAAGTGTGGGTATCCATCACACCCACTTATACCTACTGAAGCCTGCACAGGGGGTGGCATTTCAATGCAACAAATTTCATGGTCTGCATTAAATAATCAGCCTAGAGGAGAATCTTGGGTTACAGAGACAAGACCTATGCTGTTTCTGTTGCCACAGAGTCTATTTCATAAGACTACACAACTCCAGCTAAAAGCACAACATTGGGTCTGGGTTGATATTTTTTCCTGTGGTTTTTTGGCTCTACTGTGCTAGTTGGAAGGTTGTCTCAAAATCCTGCTTCTCTTGCAGCAAAAAATAAACATTCTTCCAAATTCCAGCTGAACTTTATTCATGGCCAGCTTGTCTTCATTGTCCTGGTTGTTCTTTCATTTGAATAAATCTCCCTTGCAGGAATTACCTGTCATAGGAGCTGGTTTCTTCTGCCTTAGCTATGCTTTTGTCAGGTAGAAGAAGTGGCTGAGTCAGTGCAGAGTCCAGTTCTCCTGATGGCACCACTGACATCCAGGGCCAGTTGAGATCCCCAGGGTGAGGAGATTCCCACTAGTCAATAGCATGGAGTAGCTCCATGAAGCAAGGCCAGAATGAGCTCTTTAATTACTTCAGCTAGCAGAATCCGTAATTAGAGATGATCCTGATACTTGCTCTCAGTGTCTTGGCAGAAGTGTTGCTGTTTAACAGTTTCTCGTTTTAGCCCTGATGGAGCTATTGCTCCAGTTTAGCATATTTCCTGGCATATTGTGTGGGCAGATGAAAGAACTGTGCTTGCTAAATACATGAATTAAACATTCTCTTGACAGACTTTAACCTTCAGTTAATTCAAAGGTGTCAGAAAAATCGATAGCCAGGGATGCGCTCCTTGAACTTACAACAGCTGCAGGAGTGAAATACAGATCTGGAAAACACCATGGGTAGCCAGCCATCTTTTAAAACTTTAAAAATTTTATTTCAGTTTAATAGACATATATATTAAAAAATGTTTGTAAAGGCAGATCCCAATTCCCCACTAGTTCGAACAAGGAACTTGACTGTGCTTGGCAGACAGCAGCTACTCCAGCATAAAATCCTGTATGTGCGGGGCCTGAGATCTGTTGTGGTCGTGGCTCTGTCTGTGGGCTGTGGTGAGCAAGACAAGGGCAATGGCCACTTTCCCCCAAGCATGTACACAATCTGTCTCCTTCCTTTCAGCAGCTGATTGCTGCCTGCTCTTTCTGCACAGGGCTCAGGCTCTCCCCCTTTCCCCTTCTCTGGCAGACCTTGCTGCTGCTTCTCATTCACCCCCAGCACAGTGCTGCTGCCTGTATTTCCTAATGTCAAAGCAGAATCCCTGGGTTTGTCCCAACAAAATCCCTCTTGGGGTGTTTGCTCCAACCTGCTCCCTGCATGCATCTCTCAGCAGGCTCCCACAACTGAATCCCCCACCCCTTGTTGTACCATCCTACCTGGACTTAAAACACATTTATCAGAGTATTTTTCAGTCTTCTCTCCTTGCTTTACACCTTTTTGTACCTTCAAATGCAATCTCTGTGCTGTTGTGTCTTCTCTTTGCCACCACCCCCAGCTTCACATCAGTCTCCCTGCCTTATGTCACCAGCTGAGAGGTTATGAAGATGAATGAGAAGTTTTGGGATATATTATAAGGGGAAATGTAACAAACATACTGATTATCTTCTTCCCAGGGTAATCAATTGCCATTGCAATGCACTGCTCACCAGAAAACACCTCTCACTGTGGCAGCCAAAGGCCCCCAGAGAAGATGCATCACTGCCCCAAGGGGTGCTATGGAGTTCATGCTCTCCAAACCCCAGTGGGACATATGCTCTTATGTTTAATAATAATAATAATAATAATAATAATAATAATAGTAATAATAATAGGAAGAAAAACCCTGTTGCATATGTCCTAAAATCACGGAGAATAAAACATAAAATGGTGACTGTTCCAGCAGCTTTTCCCAGGTAAAGACTGGGGAGAGTTTTGATCATTGTAACTTTACAGGATCTTCTTTACCATGAAGACCTGCTCAGCATCCTCTCAGTGTTAGGATGACCTAAAATTTATATTAAACTGTCTCCAGGGATGGTGATAGTTGAAACTAGAAAAACATTTTAGGTTTTCTTAGCTTCCTCTATCCCACCCAACTACATTATGGTATCTTAGCAATATCTTCAACCAATCAGCAGCAGTCCTTATAAAATAGGCTCTTAGAGACTTAACACTACAGGGGATCAATAAAGGCAAACTATATAATTGTTGTACCTTTCTGAAGATCTTTTTCACATCCTGGGGAATAAAAAGGGAGGTGGAGGGCTGAAAAAAGGGTGAAGTTAGAGAATGAGGTCTCTAGTGAATATGATCTTCACGCTGTGCTGACTGAAGATCTTCACATTAGAGATGTTTAGAAAAACATCACCCACTTTCCTTGTAGAATAAAGAGATGGAAAACAAGCCAATGCAATAATTATTTTTCACATTTTTCTTGAAGGATAGAAGCCCCAAAGAGAGACTTTTTTTTTTATGTGCACTTTCACTCACCCACTCACCTCATTTTTCATTGAGAAAGGCTTTGATGGAAAATTATTTTACCAGCCATTCCATTAATAATAAGCTCACCTCATATAAATTAGCACAGGAAGTTGTTCAATAGCCTTCTGTTTCTCTTGCACCTCCTTAGCTATCTGTGTTTGGAAGGTCCTGCTGTAACACCATCCACACACACTGGTGTGGTGTTCCCCATCTCGATCAGGGATCACCTGA
>QWTY01014841.1:0-11371 GCA_008033365.1 Pseudorectes ferrugineus
TATTATAAAGCTGTCTGTTCCAACACTCCACTCTGATATTGTTAGGGGGAAATAGCATCACAGAATACTTTGAGCAGTGAAAGGTTCACTTCTCTAATAACATTTCTATAAATATGCTTTCAGAATGCAGTATTGTCAAAGGCAAATAATTTTAAATAATATAATCTGATACACCTAACAGTGTGTGGGACAGATAAAATAAAGATGTAATGGGCTACCCTTCAGCTCCTCTCCAGCCACTTTGACTCCAGAGATGCACCCTGGGGGGTAAATGACTCCTAGGAACCTCAGGATCTCTAAATTTTGGCAATGCCCAAATAACAAAATAGACCTTGAGGCTTCTCCAGTTTATACCAGCTCTTAGCCATCCTCAGACCTTGATTTAGTCCAAGGTTAAGATCTCACGTCACAGTCTGAGAGACCAAATATGACATATATATAAAGCAAATATAATGCTTATGACCTTCACTATTCTTAATTTAAATGTTTGTATAAATCACATGCACAAAGCTTCCTGAGCTGTATGGAATCACCTTCCCAGGCTATGCCTCTCATGTTTCTTACAAAACAAATTTAATTAACTCTTTAAGAGAGAGAGCTGCGATCCCTGTCGCATCCGTCTGTGTCTGGAAGATGAGTCCCTTCCACAAATCCTGGTTTTTAGCTCCCTCTGAGGATTCCAGTTTCCAGCTGCACTCCTCTGGCACCAGTTTGAGTTACCAAAGAGCCAGGAGCATCATCTGAGCCACAGCTGAGCCAGTGGGTCCAGTGCAGGAGGGGTTCATGAAGGAAACTGGTTGCTCTTACCCAGCCATTCATAAATAAGTCTGGGGTTTACCCTATAGAGAATTGCAGCTCTCCATGTAAAGTTTTAGCACCAACCATCGATTCCAACAATCCCATTTAGTTTCAGAAAAAGTTTCACGAACATTTCTAGCATTGTTAAACCCACTGCCTTCTCCAGCTGTGCCAGTATGGTCCAGCTCATGGCAGACAGTCAGAAAATCAGGTCCCTAGAGAATATTTCCGTGATACTCTTTACTGCCAGATCAAATCACTGTAGATTCTGTTCTTTGACTGAAATACATGGTTTCATTCTTTATTAGGTATTTCTGAAGAAACACCAGTTTCTGTGACTTATTTCATTTCTCTAGAAATGCAAACCAACCCCAAACTGACTAAAAGCGCTTCCAAGGGAAAGCTTTGGACCAGCTGGGTTATAACACTGTAAGTTACATATTTGGAAGGTTTTCAATCTTTAAAAGATTTATTAGCATGTTGTTTTCAGAAAGACTTTATCTACAATTATTGCATTGTGCTAAGGGATTATGTTTAGTGCATTGTGGCCAGGTTTGATAGAAATTAGACATAGTTCTTAAAAATTACTGATAGCATTGAGGAAGGAATATGAATTCTGTAACTCAGTGAATGCTTTCATATGTGTGACTCCCATCAGTGTTGGTGAAAATTCCTCAGGCTTGAAGCCCTGAGCCTTAAATTGGATTCTAACACATTTCAGTACTCCTGATTATGCATCCTAAACAACATATGCTATGACATTAATGAGGCCCTTAATTACAAACAGCATAAATGGACAGAAGAATCTTGATTTATACCAAACTCATATAAAGCCCATTGCTGTATATACAGTGTAGGACCTATAAAACTCCTTATGCATGTTAGTGTTAAACTGATGTCTCTGAAAAGATGGTAAGGGTCAAAATAACCTCCTGCTCATACATTCATCATGGTAAAATGCATATATCTGGTAACTTGATAGATCCAATGGTGAGATAACAAAGTAGTCTCTCAGCTTAAAATTCAACTAACAAGAACTCAGGGCAACGTTTTGTACTTATTTACTCAAACATTGTGTTTAAATTAGCTGGGTATTGTCTGTCAAAATGCATAAAACAGCACAGTTTGACAGGACTAATCCCTTACACAGGATGGATCCAGACTGAGCAAACTGGTTGTGTTATTATAGCAACTATCCACTACTTGATAAAAACCAGAGTGAGAGATGAGGGGTTTTTTCACTGAGCCAGGTGATTCCTTAAAGGTGGCATGAAAGATGTCTTACTTTGGGGTTTCAGTCCAATGCTGAAGAGTAATAACAGGTATATTATCAGCCACGTTCAGTCTGTCGCCTGATTTTATGTGTTGAAATCAAATAGAAGGTAAAATCTTGTGTCTTGCAGTAATCTGGGCACAAACTGGAAAATACAGAATGTCATAAATATTTCCATGCAACAGAGACAATGTGGATCTAACCAGCCACTCATACACCCAGCTTTAGGTAGTACCTGTTAAGGTAACCTGCGTATCTATAGAGAGAATAACTGATACAAAGACTAGTGCAATGGAAATAATGAAGAGATGTCCCTGAAATAAAGCACAGGACCCTTTGTTAAACATGCAAGATTAAGTATTTCAAACATAAAATTGCAGGTCTGTGACAAAGAATATAGGTCATGCTTGCAGGAGAGGACACATCTCTCCTAGGAAAAAAGGATCCTGTTAAGAACATGGAAATCCTGATGACCACGAGAATGTGAGTTTGTAGCAAAATAGTGAACACCAGGTAGATTTACATGATCCTTGAACATCAAAATAGTGAACACCAAGTAGATTTACATGATCCTTGAACATAACAGCCACGACAGCATCAGACAGGAAGAAAAAGATCATATTTTCTCAGTCCTGGCAAATTAAAAAACCCATTTGTGAATATTGTGCCTGTTTCTTGTATCTGCAGAAGGAAATCGAAGGGTTGGACACACTTCAAAGAAGGACAGCACAAATAATTAAAACACTATCTAAGAGAAAAGCTCTAATTACTCAGCAGTTATTGGGCTCAAAGCAACAATTAATTCTAGGGAAACCTATGCCCTGTACAACGCTGGAGTCAAGACTAAAGGATTGCAACAGTTTCTCTTACACTTGGAATTTTAGAAAAGCTGCTTTCACACAAAATTACTGCTTCCTTTCCAGTGTCTCCCACTGCAATATTTGCCAGTTCTTTCTGGAGCAGGTGCACAAAATGATGGAGAACTTTATTGTCCAAAAGAAGATACTTCTAATGTGAAGTATTTTCTAAACTTGAGGACATTTAAAAAAAACTTTCATATTGACTGATGCTTCCTACTCCAAATTCCCTGGAGGTTTTCTAGCAGCATTACTCTGACAAGAGTCCTCAGCCAAGCTGAGTGTATAGAACAATGTACAGTTGCCTACAAAAGTTCCTGCTCAGAAGGCTGGAGGATTTCTCTTTCCTCAGAAGGCTTCAGTTCCTTTAGTTGGAATGTTACTGCCTGAAATAATAAAATTCTCCTCAGTATGAGCTTCAAAAGTGGAATGAGATTTATTTCCAGTGTTCTCAGGGATGCTCTTTGATACACAGACTTTAACGAAATTAGCATTCTTACTTTTGCAGGCAGAAAATCTGCCTCCCAAACTGTAAACTTTGGGATTACCCAGATCTGTCTTTCTCCCAATCCTGAATACTTTTACTCTCAGCAGTTCTTCTCCCCCATTACTGATTCTAGCTGGCATCAACTTTGGAACTCAGTTCTATTCTTCACCCAGTCTTTATATAAAGAATATATTAAAATATTAGTGCATGTAACAATTAGATATTTTCTTATTCTTAAATCTAAATATTTTCTGCTGTTTGGTACAAGGCAATTTTAGGTAGATAAATGTATATAAATTGTACAAAAGCAGCACAACTGAAAAATGTGAAGTATATAAAGCACATGAAATAAAATGAGTTATTCCTGATAAAAATATTTCTCTCACTAGGGAATATAGATGCAGTTCTACATGTCATTATAATATGCAGCATGTTTGCTCTGCAAGTTTTTACCATGGAAGAAAATGTGTAGATAAAAGAAATATAAGAAATCAGAGGAATGAAAACCTGATATCACTGAGGTTATTAGCAAAACTATTTCTGCCCCAAATTATATTAACTGGTACGTTTATTCCACAGTGATAACCTTCCTTCCTTGTGGCCTCTGCTACCTGGAGACTTGGGAACAAAACACTCTCCTGGAACAAGTGTTCTGAGATGCTTCTAACAGATATTTGTGCACAATAAATGCCTTTTTTACCTCAGGGTTCAAAGGATTTAACATATGATAGACAAAATATTTTCTTGTAAAGTCACCGGTACCACTGATTTTGTGGTTGAACTCACATAAGAATGAACTTTCCAACTCTCCAGCGATGGGCTGATATTGGCAGTGAAAACCCAACCCTTTCCTGCTCACACTGCCACTACCTTCAGCTCCAGGAACTGCTGGATGTTCATTATTTGATTCAAACAGTAGAATTCCCAAGCTCATCTTTATTCAGGTCCCAGAAGTGATAGACCCCTTAGATCTGTAAAGTGAATATGAGAAGTGAGTTACTGATATAGAAAAAAGTAGAAGGCTTCAAAGAAAGAAAAAAAGTTAAATGAGATTCACACACAACTTAGATTTTCTTTATATTAAGTAACACTTATATATCCATTTTCCCTGAACTTTACTGTATTTTGATCAGTCCCTGAAGCTTTGAAAATATATGAAGGATATTGGTCCCAGAACACAAAGTTATACCCAAATAAGATAATAATAATTATATATTAAAAAAAAAAAAACCAAACCATAACAGACTGGGGACTGTTAAAATTATCAGAGATAATTTTAAATTATTAATTCCATAATGAACCATTAATAATGAATGCAGGAAGTATTACAAAAGCTATCACAGCATGAGACCATCCAAATTTTACTTACCAGATGTGTTCTATTGATTTGCAGAACTGATAACTCAGATGTTCTAAGGGAGGTATTCTGGGGAAACCATACCTACATAAATAAATAATTGCATGTGGGATGAGCAACGTTGCTGAGGAAAGCTTTGTGCACCACAGTCATTTGAATTCCTCCTTTGAAACATGTAGACTTAGGGCAGAGTCATGCAGAAACAGGAGAGTTATTTTATGGGGCTTGTGGCTTTGGTAGACACTGGGTTCTATTTCAGGCACCCCTCTCAGGAGGAATGGTTTGTATAGATATTCCAAGGAGCTCAATTCACCCTTCAGTAATTTTATTAACTATTAAGGCTACTGTGCTCACCTAAATCCATTCAGGGACCCATCTAAGTGACCTAATTTTCAGGCTGCTACTCTGCTCATAGACGTTGCTCCAATCAGAGGGAGCTTAGCTGCACAGGATTTCTGTGCTCACAACACTGCAGGTAAAAGCATGGCCCAGATTCTCCTGGGGGAAAGCTGGAAGGGGCCTCTTACACCTCTGCAATGATCCAGCCACTGTGGAAAGCTCTTCAGCTTCATCAGTGAGAGCTCCTTAGGTGAAGGATATTTACCTGATATTTTACAGAAGTTATTTACATATTGAAAAATAAGATCTACTGCCAGAGGAAAACTTTGACAGCAAAAGTTTAAAAACCTGATCATGTCAGGTGTTCTCAGCTACCAATCTTCTCTCACCTTGTCCCCCCACACCCCAAACAGCAGTGGAATGTAATCCATCAGCCTAAGCTGCCTGGAACAGTATCCAAAACATTGCAGGTCACATAGTGAGGGCTCCCATAAAATGACTGAAAAATGTATTGCCTGGCAGTGAGCTATGTTTTGTCTCATCAGCATTCAATAATGCTGTCTTGCCATAAAGAAGATTAAAAATAGAACAAAACCACAAGAAGAGCAAGTGAGCAGAGGCAAACATTCAGAAGACATTAAGATTTTTTTTTTTTAGCCCAGACAGCTGTGGTTTTTCTCTGTGACTATTGAATCTCCTTCCCAGTCAAGAAGCTGTTATATGATTCATTCTGCAAATCTAAGTGTGACTTTCTATGTGGCAGATGAGAAAATCTTGTGCTCAGAGCCAGGTAGCTCGCAGCCACACCCACCATATATGAAAATATTTTAGCAAAGAAGGTCAGCTGTGACACAAAAATTGAGAGGTGTAAATCCCCCCAGCACTAACCATAGAAATGCCCTTTCAGAACAAACTGCTTCATTCTCAGCACTCCTTTGTTTCCTCCTCTCAGCTGCCAGATTCTGCATTTGTATTTTTCTTCATTAATGGGAAAGAAGATTGTTTGGAACTGAATATTGCTGGGAAGAGAAGCAACATCTGCTGTGATGTTTATTCCTCTTATTGTTCTTTAACATAAGTGCTACAGGAGCCATTCTATTTCCCTTCTGTAACGAGTTCATTAAATCGTGCAGGAATAATGCAGGTGCTCATCCTATTCCTGAGCAGGAGAGGCAAGGATGGAGAGATGTGGAACAGAGACACAGGGGCTCTGGAATACAGGGCTTCACAGGAGGTTCAGGTTCACACTTCAAGGTCACACTCCAAGTTCTTGAGCAGGGGGAGGCTGCATATTCC
The DNA here is from genome assembly GCA_008033365.1 of Pseudorectes ferrugineus. Taxonomy (NCBI): domain Eukaryota; kingdom Metazoa; phylum Chordata; class Aves; order Passeriformes; genus Pseudorectes; species Pseudorectes ferrugineus. The sequence goes on from QWTY01014841.1 coordinate 6,408, forward strand.
CACAGGAAAACTGAAAGCTCTGAACTCCTTTTCCATAAACTGCCTGGGATGCACGAGCCAACTTATTACAAGCTATGAGGTCTTTCAGTGGGAATAAAAAGAGCTATGATGGGATTCCTATGCCTCTTCCTCCCCTAGGAAAATATCAAAGAAAGTGGGTAAAGGAAATATTAGTTGTTTAAAATGCATCTTTCATATTTTCTTTCTTTGTATTGGGTGGTGAGTCACTTGATAATGCACTGGCAGGAGCCTGGAGGGCACTCTCTGCTTCTCACAAAATCTGTTCGTTTGGGGTTTTTAAAACAGCTGCACTCTGTCTAGAGAGGCAGAAATTCCATGGTAGAGGGACACTGTCTCATCCCAGGGGCCTTTACCAGGGTGTTTGGGGGCAGGGGGTCAGTGTGGGGAGCAGGGCAGTGCTGTGGCCATTCCTGCCCTTTCCCTGGCAGCCCTGACCACTCTCCTGTACACTGTCCTGTACCTGATTTCGGAGATGTGGTGCTCAGGGACATGGCTCAGTGCTGGACTTGGCAGTGGCAGGTTTACAGCCGGACTCAATGGTCTTGAGGGTCTTTTCCAAGCTAAGTGATTCTATCTATGACTCTATGCTGAAGTAGATACAAGCCCCCTGTGTTTCTGTTGACAGTAACTCAATAATCCCATGTGAAGGATATCCAGGTATTTCTGATCTACGTTCATAAGTGTATTTTCCATAGGATGGCTTATTTTGCCTAGTTCTTAGTTCATTAGCCATGGCTAATGTGAAAGAAGTAACACATTAGCACTTTCCCTTTTCCACAAGGATTTTCTCTTTGGGGGAATCCAAGGAGGGAAAAGTTAGGTATTTCCCCCTGTTTCACTGATATACAAAGCAGGGAGGATATCACTGGGAATCAATACCCCTCATTAAACACACAACTGAGGTGCAAGGACCAGTTATGGAAGGAATTCAAGTGCAGTAACCCAAAAGGGGAGGAGGGATGGAGATGCCTACAAGCTGCAGAACATATGTGTCAGTATCAGTAATATTTACAGCTGAAGCTTCATGAACAGCAAGAAAGGGCACAGACATGCACATTCTTACAGATTGTGTTGAAGTGGCTTAAAGAGATGCTTTCAGTTTAGGCTAACATGTTCTAATTTGTATTGAAAGAGACTGGAAGTGTCAACAGGGTCACTTGCCACATCCCAGCGAATGAGAAGGGAAGCTCCACTTTATAGAAGGATGATTTTACCCACAGGCATCAATCCTTGAACCCTCCCTCCACAGTTTGTGAGAGCCTGTCTTTGTCCAGGCTGCACAGTTCTGTCATGTTTAGCACAATTCTGGAATATTTAACAATGTCAAGGATTCCCTGCTTCTGCTACATCCACAACACAGGTTAGGCAGGACAGGTTTCCCAAGGAACTGTTTAGGGATACAGCTGAGGGTTCCCAAAGTGGAAAAATGAAGTTGTGTGAAAGCAACACGGACTTGTCTGAGTGTAGCAATTACTCTGCAAGTTCAGAAGCAGCCTGCAAAGCTACAGAGAGTTTCCACTAAGGGGAAGTGGCTCGAGTGGCCCTTGTCACTGTCTCTGGCAGTCCCTAATGCCACTGGATTGATACAGATTAACCCTGCATCGTAAGACAAAAGATACTTTGGATCCAGACTGTAAACCTTGCAAATCTCTTGCAAATCCCTGGAAGCTGAGGAGGCAGCCCGACGGGATGCACTTGTGCTGGCTGGGATGCTCTCTGGGCTGGTTTTGGCAGGGTGAAGCAGAGCTGTGGAAGACAGCTGTGGCACTGTGTCCCCTTGGCTGCCTGAGGAACGTCAGGAGTGGCACCACACGGACTCTCAGCTCAACTGCAGACACCTTCAGTCCTATTCTGCACATCAGGTCCTGTCATGGGCTTGCTGTGTAGGAACAGAAAGGACACACAAAGGACTGAATCGGTCTGAAAACCAGACAAATAATGTAGCTTTTTGTGTCTGCCTTTACTGGTCAGCACTGCTCTACTCTTTTGGGGAGAGGCATCACCCTTCATGCTAATCTGGCTTCTTAGGCATACTTGAACTCTGTTCTTTATTTTAAAGCATCACTTTTAAGGCTCAGGAAAAATAGTTAATGCCAAGAATTGAAATATCTGGATTGTAAACCCTAAACTGATCGTGAAGAACAATCTTCACACCTATTCCAAAGCTTGGTCATGTTTAAGAAGTCTTTTTTATTTGAAATGCAGTTCTGTGTTATTGTTTGAGGCTGACAAAACACTGGAATTCATCTATATTGCTGTCAGAAAACACACTGTGGTACACAGCAAAAGAACATGACTGATGGATAAATAGATGCATCACTCTGTCATTTTTGCCATTATTGCCTCAGACATAAAAGGCTGGGGTGGATCAAGATGCAGAATGAGCCTTAAAAATCTCCTTCAATTACACACTGGTCACCTGTATTTTACCATAAATATCATAACAATTATTTCAGGAGACATTATTCTTCCATTTAAGTGCAGGCTCTGTGTGAATGATGTTATCTGTGAAAGCAATAAATTCAGTCGTGGCAGTAAAATGTAATTAGAGTGTTTTTCTGAGACAGAATTGATTTTGGGTAGGTACATTAAACTCATGTGTGAAAAATAGGTTCTGGAGTTGCACAGGTAAAATTTTTACAGGACCAAGTTTGCAAATAAAGATATCTCCTCACTTAGAGGAGATTAACTTTTTGGGGATTGCACTGAGGCATTTAGGAGTCAATGAAGAGGAGGCTGAAGTGACGGGAACACAGTGGTATTCTTCATGGGTGGAGAGAGGGGAGGGAGGCAGAGATTTGTGGGCTGCCTGTCATCAGTCAGCATTAATTTCCCATCACGGTCATGAATCTGCTTCAGTCACGGGCGGCAGAGCAGCAGCAGAGATGGGCGAGTCCAGAACCACACTCCTGACTCCAGTGCCCCTCTTTGCAACTTCATTTGATGTACAAGGCCATGCCTGGATCATCATTTATTTCCCATCGTGGCATGGAGGTAATGGCCGTGTTTCAGTGTCTCCTCTGACAGTGGGAACATCGCTCTGGAGCTGTGTTAGAGCCTCTTCGGAGGGAGCACTCCTTGTCACACGGGCTATCAACACCTTTCCAAACGAGTTCCACAAGAGGAGCTCCTCAATTGCACTGCATCTGTAATTGCAGCAGGCTGTCAGAAAGGATTTGCTCCTGCTCAGGTGTTTAAATAAGGATCTGATACTAAAAAACACTCTTGAAATTCCAGTCTTTAGTGAAAATATTTCCGTATGTTTTTGTTGTGTTTATCTCTGCTAATACAGTTCAATGCTAAAAATTTTACAGTATAGGAATGCATTAATTTAAAAAAAAGGGGTTTTTTGAAAAAAAAAATTAAACTGCTTTTTCTTGAAAAACAGTGGCTTAATATAAATGAATGTTTGGAAAAAGTTCAAAAAGAATGGATTAAAGTAAAAAAACTTCAACAAAGTGTTTCTCAGGAGCTGCTGGAAAACAATCTAGTTACCCCATGTACTTTCTACAACAGGAGAAATCCCAGAATTTAACTAGAGAAGAAAATAGGAACTGTTTTCTCTTAATTTCTCCTATAACACTGTAATCTGTAACCATTTCGCCTGCACAGGACAATTGTGTCAGACTGAGAAGAGCTGCCTCTAGTGCCATTTCCCCAAATCCATCTCTTGTATTCTGCTCCATAGAAATTTGCAAACTGTGCCTGTTGTGCATAGCACATCATCCAGCAGCACATTCAGCAGTGTGACTGATAGCTCTTGATGCATCATTTATGGTTTTATCCTTTCTCTGGGGAGAGGTATGTGTGTAGGGCTCTGTGTTTTTATTGCAGGTTTATCTGGTTTGTGAGTAGTTGCTCCAGAAAAGACAAGAGAACTGGTCAGATCAGAAGCTCTTTTTAAACTGAAATGGCTGGAAATGCCACCCAGTGGAAGTTTTGATGCAGTTTAAGGAATTTGGGATGGTATTTCAAATTATGTTCTGGACCAGACAAAAAATTTGCCCCTGTAGGAGTGGAAACTAAATAACCTGTGTAAATAGTGTCAGAGGGTCATTCCACTACAGCTCAATAGATAACAGGGATGGTCCTGGTTCTGATGCTCGGTACAAAAGTGGAGAGAGCTACACGGATCCTCCTGAGAGGTGCTTCGTTCCTCTGCCATGCCTGTTCTGTTTGGATGAGCAAAAACCCCCCTGAATTTGCTTTTTACGAGTTCGTTTCTTCTGCTTGCAAAAGCATAAGAAAAAAAAAGGTACCTATTCCTAGGTTACATTTATTTACAAAACCTATGTTTGCTTTTTTGCAGGGTAAGCCCTCATTCACTAAGGTAACATGCACATATATTTAACTGTTTTAGCAGCAGTTCCAGTCTGTAAGGAGCCTGATGTCAACAAAAACTCAAAGGATGATACCTATCTACCAAACACAATAAATTACTCTCATTTAGCTGGAAACTCCACTCATGATTTTCTGGGAGTCAGTGAAGGAAACTGTACATGTGACAAACAGCAAACTCAGCACCACAAAATACAAATGGATTGGCAGGTATTTAAAAGTTATTTCTCATTTTTATAACCAGGAGACAATGGGGTGATGGGGGGGAACAGGAAGATAATCCCGGCACAAGTCAAACAGGACAAAGAGTTTAAGAGAGGAGACTATTGGATAAATATTGCAAGGATAAAAAAAACAGAGACTTCAAGGAAGGCACGTGTAGGAATGGACTAGATTAAGGAGTTGTGATCACCTTTCGGCACCTGCTGAATTTTCCCTGTGAAATATAAATAACATCCAGCTAATTAAAAAGAAGAGAATTCATCAATCTGTGTTACAGTTTCAGGACAGGATTTGTTACTCTGTTCATAACATTCTGCTTAATAATGACACCCCAACCTTGATTCATGTCAAGTTTTAGACAGATATTGGTCCTAGCCCATATT
>QWTY01014844.1:0-45737 GCA_008033365.1 Pseudorectes ferrugineus
TGTTGCTGCTCTTTGGGTACTTTAAGGTTGGTTTTTGACAGTAAGTACATGTAATTATCTTTAGTTTTGCCCAAGAAACCTAATTTTTCTTCAGTTACAAAGAAACTTCGTTACCAGTAAGGCCCAAAAAGTTGCTGTATCATTTTAACTCAGTAATATTAGCTTTAGGAATAGGTGAGGTTAACTTCCTGGCAGAAAAATTTTCAAGTGTTGACTGACATTGTTTTGGGTTTTTTTACTTGCTATATGTGAAAAAGCATTGTCCTTCACATGCAGAACAACTTATGATCACTGTACTTGTAAAGTTCAGTGTGTGATTGACCAAACTAGAGTTCTCCCATTAATGTGGAATCTGTTAGGAATAAATCACTCAAGTAGAGTAAGTAAATTACACACCAGACATGTCTGATAGAGAACGGTGTGGTTTTGTTCTCATCTCAGACTGCTTTCAAGAACTCCAGGTGTTCTCTCTTCATGCCTGTGATGTGAGAGATGATTGAATTTGGGGGGTACACACCAAATTGACTGAGTTTGCACTCCTTGTTGCAGGAGGAGATGGTTTGGTGTGTGCAGTTCTGTGCTCAGCACTCAGTAGGGTTTCAGTGAAGTGACTGAATGTCATGTTGCAGAGTTTCAAAGTCTGTCTATGTGATTTTTTTTCCCATTTAACAATAACCTTTTCTAGCTGCTCCCTGGTTTACAGCTGAGACTGAGGGTTTTTTTTGTTTCTACTTAACAAGCAGCAATAATTTGGAAGCTGATCTGGTCACTGTATTCAAATGGAGCAATTACCTGTGTATAAGGTGCTTCTAGCCTGGTTTGGGTCAGCACAGCTGCAGGTACAGCTGTGGCTCAGGAGTGGCTGGGTGCTGAAAGGATCTATGCCCTGCCCCAGGTAGGAAGGGGAAGTGTGGCCCAAATAGGAGATTTCTTGTTTGATAATGCCCTGCTCTGACTCTCTGTCAGCTGTTATCTTCCACACTGAGTCACACACATGTCCACAGGGTCACAAGGTGCTGGCTCCACTTCCTTCTTCTGTCTGCTGCCTTGAAAGGATTGCATTTCAACAAAACTGAGCCAGCAGGAACCACCCCAACATTTTTAAACCATACATGTTCAGAGAAGTCAAATGAGAGGAAAACTTATTTTTAGTAGTGCAAGAGCCAGAGTTACACAGGGTGATCCAGCACTGAGTGTAAACCAAGACTTGTCTCACACATTGTCTCACCACGTCCCTGGTTTGCTGCCCTGAGTTGTGATGATGAAATATGTGACTGGGCAGAAAGGGTAAAGGCACACAGATGGGATTGGTTTGGTTTGATTTTTGCATCTGGGCTCCACTGGCTCTGCTCTCAAAGAGTGGCTGTTCTGTACTGCCCTGTGTGTGGGCTCTGTAAGTGCCTGGCACTGGCCTTTGTACCTCGAGGAAGGAGGGGAATGGGGGGGCACTTGGTGTTGGAAACAGAGGATCTAAATCCATCAGCTTTTGGGATACACAAGCCAGCTCTTGAGCCTTCCCTTGTTGTCTTGTCACTTACCAAAATGACCCACCTACATAATCCCTAAACCCACAATGTTTCTTCTTCTCACACTCGTGTCCTTCCACCCCCTCAGAAGAACCCCTGGAGGTGTGTAAGAGCCGAGCTGTGTGTGTGAGATAGCAGCAGTGTAACTGTGTCCTTCTAAATGTTAAACCCAAAGCTTGTTTTTAGAAGGAAGTTAAAAGTAGTTTCAAAAGCTCTGCCTGCTCTTAAGGTGAAAACTCAGTTTTGCAAATTTTCTCTGTGGAATTTCCTGCTTGCATCCTTCCAAGGCCCTTAGCTGGACAGAGGAGAGGTAGAGCCAGAGGTTTTCAATTAATATTGAAAGGTTTTTTTCAATTAATATTGAAAGATATACAGAGTGAGGGTAGGAGAGTGAGATGCACTTTCCAGCTTTCTAATTACATATTTTTGGGAGTATCCTTTTACCAAACAGACAACATGAGAACACAGGACTAAGGCAATCCAGTTGACTTAAATAACATAAGGATTTTTGTTCCCTTTAAACTTGGGCAGTACTTCTAGGCCTCATCTCAAACTGATTTCCTAGAATTAATTCTCAAAATGCACAGTTAGCTCAAAACAAATCCTTTAAATAAAAGCATGGTGACTGTATTTAAGATCCTTGCCAGTTACTTAGGTGTCACCTGCCCCACTTTTCTCACCTGGTGACCAAATACTGGATTCTGGCAGTGTAAATTAGTGGTAAGTAGTTAGTGTGAGGCCCCTTGTGAGAACAGGACTATTCCATGCTTCTCCCTTCATTTTTTTTTTCCTTTGAGTAATACAGAAGCTGCCTCTGCAGGGCACTTGGCCACGCAGACTGACTTTGTAGGCTGAGATTCTTGCCTTGGTGAAGCTGAGTGTGTGGGGTTCACGTGTCTGTCTGTCACATGGTGCACAGGCAGACTGTTCCAAACTGCACTGGCTAAAATTCATTTCAAAAGTAAAAATTTTGGTTTGGGGAACAAAGTAATGCCCAAACAGCAAAATCTTGCATTACATCCTGATTCCCCTGAATTTTTTGTCCTTTGAATTCCTTAACAGTAGATTACCAGCAGGATGGTGAGCATAACTTTTAAATTTTTATTTTTTTAAAGCAAAGAGAGTTCCTATGCCAGTTCCAGTCTTTCCAGGTGGTAAGAGCATTCCTGCTGTTGATCTAGCCCTCTTTTTTTCAACAGGTATGACAGTTCAGCGATCAGAATTACATTCTTGATCAAACTCCTACCATTAACTTGCAACCAAGCAATCAGACAGTGCCAGCTTTGTGACTCAAACCAGTAAGATTTCTTCCTGCGCCTTCCTGTCTCCCTCCCCACTTGCAGTCTGGATAAGCAGCATCACAAAAGGATGCCTAATTCGGCAGTTGGACAGTCACAGAGTAACTCAAAACTTGGAGAGAAAAAGAAAACACACAGAGAAGGGATCCTGTTGAATCAATGCAAGTCCTCTGTCAATTATGCAGCCTACTTAACTAGATGATCCATGGGTTTATCTTTAGACTGACCAGGTCTTTGTTGTCAGATCAGTGGGACTGACCACACTTTTCCCTGAATAAATACTTTATTCAGCATCGCCACGTGTGTCCCCCCTCCGAGTTGCTTTTCCCACCCTGTGCTTGGCTTGTTGAAATCCAGCAGCTCTGTTCATCGATGTGATTCTGTAATTCAACCAGGCTCATTTAAAGCAGATCCTTCAGCCCTGCCTTCTGTTTTGTGGGTGCCTTTTCACTAGCTCTGTCCATCCTCCTCACTGCGAAGGGGTTTGGTGGAAGGTCTGGCAGTGGTAGAAGCCATCTCTGATCGTTGCTGGCATCGGTGGTGTCTGGCCCTTCAGCCTGATCTAACCAAGCTTTTCCCTCTGCTTCCAGGCCAAGGAGTGTGGGCAGATGCAGAACAAGTGGCTCATGATAAACATTCAGAACGTGCAAGATTTCGCCTGCCAGTGCCTCAATCGTGACGTGTGGAGCAACGAGGCTGTGAAGAACATCATCCGGGACCACTTCATTTTTTGGCAGGTGAGAAATTGCCTGGGGATGGATGTGTGGGTAACTTGGTGCCTAGGTAGATGGGACAGTGAAAAAAAAATTGATTTCTTTGAAAAAGATGGAATTCTCTTGGCGAACTTGCAGAAAAGATGTGTTTCATGGAGTGTATGTAGTTTATGGATGGAGATGTAATTCATGGATATGCATTTCAAGGCATAAACTGCCTTTCACTTGTGCAATCAATATTACCACGTAGCTTCTAACACATGGGGAGCTCGAGGCTTACTGTCAGCTTGTCAGAGTTCCTGAGAACTGCGTGTACCATTTGCAGTTTATGCTGTAGAAGAGAGAAAAACTCTGCATTTTCAAGGTTCAGTTTGTTTGTGTTCCCTCTGCAGCCACTAACCTGCCCAATTTTGTAGGTGTACCACGACAGCGAGGAAGGACAGCGGTACATACAGTTTTATAAATTAGCAGACTTCCCTTATGTCTCCATCCTGGATCCCAGGACAGGTAAGACAAGTGGCAGCTGGTTACCTGGAGTTATCCCATGGGAAGGACTGACAGCTGTAGGCTGGAGTACCTTCCACTGCAGTTTGTGGTACATTTGGCTTAAGAATCTCTTCAAGACCCAAAGGACTGACTCAGCATGTTCCCAGAGGAACTAAGGGAATAAAACACCCCAAACTTGCAGAAATTTTGTGTATTTGAAGCTTAGCAAGTATTTTGCTTAGAAAGTGAAAATAGTTCCATCTGGTGGAAGAACTCTGAATTCTTTTTTTTAAGTCTTTCAAAAGCTTCTTGAAATCATGTGATGAATAACTGCAATATTTGTAAGCACTACATGAATCTGCTTTCTGCTCCTGCCACGGAGCTTTGTGAGGCTCAGCAATGACTTTTTAAATTGCATCTTAATTTTGAAATACCATTTTGGCTTCGAGTTTTTGTTTCGTTTTGCTTGTTTTTTACCTGAACAATCAAACTTCTCCCTCTCCCTCCAGCTCTTTCAAAGTTGTTGCTTTTTCTTTTGTATCCAACAGCTGCTTTTATCATCATATAATGCAGCTGTCTGGTTATATAATGCTGGTCTGGTCTCCTGTTTCTAAGAGCTGAAGTGATAGTGTCTGTGATCTGTGATCAGAGCTGAGATCTCTTTGTAGCTGACTTAAACCACCCAAAACTACATATATTTTATAATACGTGCAACTGAAGTTAGGATACTCTTCTTAGCACTTTACTTCTGGGAACAAATGCTGTTTGCCAAGGGTTAGAATCAATTATGCAAGAATGGAGAAGTGCTTCTTCATAAACTCAGTGGTTTGGTGATTATTCATTTTGAGGCCAAATTCAGCATTCTGTGCTCACATTCCCACAGATAAAAAGAAAAGAATGGAAATAAACTGGGTCTATATCTATGTCTGTCCCTTTCCAAGGGAGTGGAAGGAGGAAGCTCCATAATTATCAGCTGGTAGCCTGTGGGAAGCTGCAGTTCCTCAAACAGGGACTGTTGCAGCAGTGAGTTGGTGTGTTCGACCACTAAACTGCAGTGTTTTGCTGAAATTTCGTTTGAGGCCACCTTTTGTCATGCCACTTTTTGTTCCCTAGGCCAGAAGCTCGTGGAGTGGCACCAGTTAGATGTGACTTCGTTCTTGGACCAAGTGACTGGGTTCCTGAGTGAGCACGGCCAGCTGGACGGCCATTCCAGCAGCCCTCCCCAGAAATGCTCTCGTTCAGTAAGTGTGGGGCTCTTTGGGAGACACCTGAAGGAACACCTGTGCTTGTCCAGCTCTCCTGATTTCCCAGACAGACTCCATGAGTTAGTGCAAGGGTGCACAAAAATACAGCGTGCCAGGGAATGCCTTCTCCCAGGATCACTGTTTGTGCTTTCAGCACTTGGTTTGGATTTAGCAGTCACAATGTGAAAGGAAAATTGATTACTCCATGCAGAACTCCAAGGAGGAGCCATTAAGCAGTTACAGCACGCCTAGCTTTCCCTGCTGTGTGTTCCTGACAGGTTTAGTGGCTCCCCTTCTGGAAGACTGCTGTCCTTTTGGTTTTCAGTACGTATTTGAAGGCAGTTGTGACCTATGTGTGTTGTCTGCATCCCACAGGAGAGTCTCATCGATGCCAGTGAGGACAGCCAGCTGGAAGCTGCCATCAGAGCCTCACTCCAGGAGACCCATTTTGATTCCTCGCAGGCCAAGCAGGAGAGCCGGTCGGACGAGGAGTCGGAGTCGGAGCTTTTTTCTGGAAGCGAGGAGTTTATTTCCGTCTGCGGATCTGAGGAGGAGGAGGAGTCGGAGATTCCAGCCAAGCTGAGGAAGTCTCCACACAAGGACTTGGGGTATAAAAAAGAGGAGAGCCGGAGGCCTCAGCCTGAGCCCTCTGCAAGGACTGAGCCTGGGACAACGTCAAACCACAGAGTCCTGCCCTGCATCGATGCGGGGGCACTGGAGGAGTCACCTGACAAGCCTGAAAGTACGTTCCGGGGCCTCGACGTGAATGGTAAGTGCCCACTTTTTATGGCTTTTGTAGTGGCTTTTTTGCCTGAAACTGTTCATAGGCTGCCAAGCCTGGTTTCATCCCTTCTTTTAAAAACGCCTTCTGACTTCCTACCTCCTTGCCAGCAAACATGTGAGTGATTCACCAGCAGCACCACTTTGGCACAGCAGTGCCCCAGCCTCAGAGCCCTCTTGCTCCCTGAGCTCGTGTCTTGCCCAGGAGTAAAGTCCACTCTGGTGTAAAATCCACGCTGGCTGCTGTCAGTCACTGCTGCTTTGGAAGAGTCCTGAGCCTGATGTGTGTATTTTGAGCATTGTGGTAGAAATTTATCTCCACAGACTGGATCTGTGTTTGTCTCCAGTCCCTCACCCTGCTGTGCTGTCCCACCCAAAATCTACACAGGAGCTCAGCTAAGCTGCCCTGTTGTTAACTTGTAGTGACTTCCTTTGTGCAGGACCAAAGGCACAGCTGATGCTGAGGTATCCAGATGGAAAGAGGGAACAAGTTTCACTGCCTGAACAAGCTAAACTTCTGGTGAGTGGAGTTAATGGGAATCCTTGTCTGAGCACAGGAAAGCTGCAACTGGAGAATTTCTGTGCCTGGGATGACACTGTGACACTGTTGAAATCAGATCTAGTGGGAGAGGTGTATCCAGGGAGTGCTTGCCCTGTCATTCCTCTCTGATAACTACTGCCTCTGTGTGTCTCCATTGCTGCTTGGGTTTTGTGTACACTCCAGTGTCTTCCTTAATCCCCACACTGCCCATTTCCATTCTAAAATGACTCTAAATGGCTTTTGCATTAATTACCATAAAATTACCTCTCAGCTTTCTCATTTCTGGGGCCTTGGTTCTAAAAGTAGTTGGTTCCCATGATAAAATCAAAGGCAAAACTCTTCGTTCTCATTCTCCATCTCTCCCATCATACTTCCACCCTCCCTTCTGGACGTGGATGTTGGAGCAGACTTTGGAGGAAGTTCTCCCAAAACAAATTAATTACAATATTATTTAATTACTGTGCCTCAGTTGTGCGTCTCAACTGTGCTTTGGGCTCCTTACCTTGGAGGAGTCCACATGAATGGCATTTCCATCAAAATTTTGCAGGTGCTTACCTGGAAGCAGAGTGTAAAGAGGTCACTATGTTCCTGTTTGCCACGAGTTTTCAGGACACAGTGGCCAGTTAAGCTCATTTAAATATAATCAATCTAAAAGCTGGAGTCATGGGGAAGGCAAAGGCACACCTCATCAGAAGGATTTGTGTAGATTTGGGAGAAAAGGGTCCTGTCTCTTACAGAAATGAGTCAGCAGCTCTAGGAATGTACAGTATCCTCTGCTTATGTTCTCATCCTTGACTCTCCTGCTTGAAAATAAAAGGGAAAAAAAGCTTGACTGCTTTCTGAATGCAGCTGGTTAAGTAAATTTGCATGTATTGTTAAACATGTAGCACTTTTGAATACTTAAGCAATCCATTTAGGCAGCACGTAAATGTAATATTGAAATATCCCTGATAATCCTGACTTTTGGTTTGGCTCCTTTTATGGACTGTGGAAGTTAAAGGAAATTCATCTCAGCAAACGATTTCCCTTCTGCTCTGCAGTCAGCAGAGGAATTTAGCTGAGTCAAGGTTTGTGGGTAAAGACATCTTTTGGTTGCAGAGCTGAACAGGCAGGATTTGTTCTCATTTCATGTGATCTGGAGCCTTTCATTCAGACCCAGACTGAGTCTCAGGTGTTTCTTTGTGGGCATCATTTCCATACTGGTTTTTTTCAAGCCTTGGTTGCTTCCATTTTAAAGCTGGCCAGAACTAGCAAAAGAAATTGCTTGAGGAGACAGTTGCACTTCAGGAGTTTTAACTGATGATGCTCCCCAACACTGGTTTTAAAAATGTTTTATTTTTAATTGTTGTGTTGTTATTGAAGCACTGGCTTCTTTACACACATTATTTCTTCCAATATTACCATGATGCCCTTTCTCCCCCTCAAGCAAAAAAAAAAAAGGCAACACTGCCTCACTGCCTTTTTATAGAAGCAGTTGCTCATTGTGTGCAAATTAAGTTGGCTTTACTCTGTTCAGCAGCTCAGCCCTTCCTCCACATCCTGAATACCTTTGTTTTGCCAAGTGTTTCAGGTGTGCAGGAAAGACTGGCCTGGGAAGGGACAGGGAGGGATGTGGGCAGGAAACTTGACTGAATATTTAAATTCAGCGGCTTGTAAAGGAATTTTGATCATCTTTGTTGCTGGGATTTACTGGCATAAGTTGCCCAGCAAAACAATGTGAACAGTATTGATAGAACCCCCTGATTTTTTCACACTTTGTTTTATTACATACAAATTATCTTTTCTTCCTCTCTTACAACAGCTACAACTCCTCCTCCTGCCCACATCTTGCTCTGTTGCTCTTTTCTTCTGCCAATCCTGGTTGTGCACTTCTCTGCCCCTCTCTGGTTGTGCTTTAGGTTCCCATCAGCTGTATTTCTGGTGAACTTGGGAAATCTCTCTTGCCACAGCAGAGACATGGGCTCTTCCTGACATGGCTCTTGGTTGGGGTGTGAGGCTGGTACCCCTCATCCCAATGCTCTGTATCCTGCCCCAGTTGCTTCTGTAGGCAGAGAAGCCAGTGAATTGAAAAGATCTTTAAAAAACCCAAATCAAACAACCCCAAATTCTCTCCCTTCTTGAAGAAAAGAAAAAAAAAAGAGTAAAAGTACTGCATTTATTTTGGTCAATGCTACCTCACAAAAGTGCTTCTTTGGTGGCCTTTAGCTTTAGGGTAGGGGCAATATCTGATAAACAAATGAGGGGACTTCTATTTTGGGATATTTAAGGCTTTTTTTTCAGATTCTATTTCACTGTGACTTGAATGTGTGGTGTGGAATTCAGCTGCCTTGCATTTATGCACTATTATGTATAGTTTTATGTATAGTTTACCTTGTGTGTAAAGCATCAGTTAGGTAAGGGACCACTGGTAATTAATTTTTGTGATTAGCCATACCACGTGTGGGCCAAATTAGATTTTAAAGAGGGTGACTTGAATGTGTGGTGTGGAATTCAGCTGCCTTGCATTAATGCACTATTATGTATAGTTTTATGTGTAGTTTTATGTATAGTTTACCTTGTGTTTAAAGCATCAGTTAGGTAAGGGATCACTGGTAATTAATTTTTGTGATTAGCCATACCATGTGTGGGCCAAACTAGATGTTAAAGTAAAAGAGGGTCTGTATGCAGAATTTCCAAATTTTAAAATTTTTTTTGTCTGTGATTAAAAACTTCCTTTTTAAAGGAAAATGAGATTTTTTTTTTACATTCTGAATTCTGTGACACTCGTTTGCCTTCCTTTCTCTGCAGGCTCTTGTGAAACACGTCCAGTCAAAAGGATACCCCAACGAACGCTTTGAACTGCTCACCAACTTCCCTCGGAGGAAACTCTCCCACCTGGACTATGAGATCACGTTACAGGAGGCAGGCCTGTGTCCTCAAGAGACTGTCTTTGTGCAGGAAAGGAATTAGCACTGTGGCCTGAGTTCTCCCAGCCTTCCTCCCTCTCCTCTTTGCCTGGGACAAGAGTCGTTAAATATGCAGTTAAGGGTCATGGGATTGCAGTGCTGGAATCAGGCAGCTGACTGGCCCTTCCTCCTCCCTCCTCCTCTCTCTCCCTCCCTTCTCCCTCTCTAGTGACCAAATGAGAGTGCTCAGAGTTTTATTTTCTTCCTCAGCTGCAGAGAGCATTGGGAAGAGCATCTTTCCTCTGCTTTCCTGGAATAAAGTAAAACAGTGATCTGTGTAATCCAGCATGCTGGAGCTTGGAGTGGCCATAATACACAAACCCTTCTCGCTGCTATTCTTAAATCTGTTTTGTTTAATTTATTTTTGAAAAGAACGTGTGATAAGGCACTGAGGCATCTCTCTGTAAGGAGAGAGCATAACCTTCAGGACACTCTTTCCTTTGTTTGGATTCCCTACACAAAAGGTCTCCATTAACCCTCCAGCCTTCCCTTATCCAACACTCTGCTTTTGGAAAGGAGTTGGGTTGAGCTGTGGTAAAATACTCTGCCCCACCTCATTCAAAGGCTTCTAGATTGCCTGCATGTTTTCCTCCTGCTTTAAATTGCCAGTGGACATAGTAAAAAAACCAACCAACCCCCCAGAAAGACAACTGTGCTCCATATGGGATTGACTGCTTGGCCCAGAGGCAAAGCTGTGAGTCCAGTGCTGGAGCAGAACCAGCTCCTTCGTGGGACTGGGTGGGTTTTCCATCTTCTCTTCCCAGCATCCTCAAAGTGTCTCCTTACTTGCTCTCAGGATTTTGCAGATGACAAGGGTACTGTAAAGGCTTTGGATTCTCTGAAAACACCTGCCACAGAGACTTGACAGTCCATTTTGTCCTTGGCACAGTGGTTGGTTTTTCCAGGAGCGAGTGGCTTTGCAGGGGTTTTACAGCACTGACTGTATTGAGCATCAGTTAATGCTTCCTAAAACACTTCCCAGCCTGGTGGCTTGAATTCCCTGGGAAGATTTTTATTCTATTTCCATGTTCATCTGCTGTCACTTACCTCTAAATTTGGAGGGCTGTGTGGAAAGCTGCTCCTTGTTGCAGGCTTTCCTTTCAGCCCTGGAAGCTGGCACCAGAAGTCAGTGCCCTGGTTCTCCTCCAGTGTCTTCTCTAGCCATGGAGCTGTTGGTCAGTGGGTGTTTCAGCAGCTCTTCCAGTGGCACAGGAGTTACCTAGCACAGCCCTCAGCACCGTGTGGTGCATTTGTGTATTTACAGCTAAAAACTCAGTTTAATGTGCTCCTCAGTCACTGAGGAGAAAGGCACACGGGACCTGGCATAACTGCTGACTTTTTCTGCCACTCTCGGATGATTGTCCTTGTTAAAGACTTCAGTAGTCAGAAATTTACATATTCCCGTTTTTCAAGATATTTTGCCTTTGATTTCATACTAGCATCTGTGCTTTGGAGCCTTTAAATGCAAGAAATCACAGAAAATGTCTTGCGTTCCCCACGGAAACTTCAGCTCACAGCTGTCTCCTGCTCCTGATTGAGGTTTGACGTGTAATCATGCAGTTGTATAAATTGATTTCCCTTTCTGCTGCAGGATGTAGTGTCAGGAAAGCAGAACCTCATCTCGGTCTCCTGCTCAGTGGTTGATATGACACCAGATGTCATCTTTGGTTTGTAAAGACACCCTGGTGTGGAGGCTGCTCCCAGCACGGGGAGGTGAGGGCAGTCTTGTGTTTGGCCTGTGAAGCAGCAGTGGCACCTCTAGACTGAAGGATCCTTTAGTTCCTGGATATCCAGGTTCCAAACTCCCATTTCCACGTAGACCTAAAGCTTCCCAAAGCAGCTCCAGCCGTCTGGTTGGAATAACAAGTCCCAGATGTGGTTTATTGGCACATATTCCAATTTTTCAAGATATTTTGCCTTTGATTTCATACTAGTATCTGTGCTTTGGAGCCTTTAAATGCAATCCCGGGGCTCCTGTATGTGGGGCTGGGCTGAGCCCTGTGATGAGACCAGGAATTGCTCAAACAGGGGGAAGAAGAATGGGAAGTTGAACATTTACATCGAAAATGGCATTTTCTTGTGGTTTCTAGTAGTTTGTTCTGTTCCAGGAAACTGATCCTGAGTTGGTTTTTTTTTGTTTCTGTGTCACAGTGTAGTTTTTTCTATCACTTTTCTTTTGCTTTGCTTTGAGAGCAAGAGACAGAATTTTTAAGCAAGAGCAAGAATTTTTAAGGAATATGTATCCCTGCATGTGGCTCCTCTCTTTGTTCATCCTCTCTCTCCCCTTCCCAACCCAACAAACCCAGTGCTGTGACACACATCAGCTGTGCTGTGGGGGCTGAAAGCTGCTGAGGAACTGCACCAACCAGGACAGAACCTCTTCTGCTCTTCACCCCTGTGGAGAAATGTGTTTTGCTGGCCTGAGGAATATGGAAAACATGAATCAAGTCCTGCCTGGGACAGCTCATAGCAGTGAAGGTGATGGCTGGTTGGGCACTGCTTAATGAGCCTTTAAACAGTCACTTCTCGATGTGAAATCTGAAGCTCAAATTGCCTTTGCTGGAAAAAATGTGTTAAATTTGATTGGGAAATACGATGTTGAACTACGAAGGACAAAGGAAACAAATCCTTCAAAGGCTGTGGTTTGTGGCTTCCTGCGGGTGTCACTCGGTCAGGATTTGCATGTGGTGTTGCAAGAACTGCTGGGGTCGAAGGAGCAGCAGTGCATGTAGGCAGTGGAGGTTTTTCTGGGTGGAGAACTGGTCAGGGCTGGTGTGTTTGAAGCTGGAGCTCCCTGCTGCTGGTGGAGATGTTCCCTTTGCCTGTGCTCTTCATCTAACGTGGCTTTTTTTGGGATGTAATGTCCAGTAGTCCCAGTCACAACCAGGATTCCGGAACAGAAGGTGGAACAAGCACTGGCTTTCCCTGCCAGGTGATGCTGACACATTTACTTCCCATTTCAGAGGCCCACAGAAGGATTTTGGATCTTTCTGATGCTACGTGCTCTTAAGTCAGGCTGATTGACCAGCTTCAACCTCACAGCATTCCCCACTGACCTGAAAAGGGCAGGTAAAGGCTGAGCCAAACATTTCTGGCCATATTTGTGTTATTTTCCTTAGGCTTTGAACTAAGGTCTGCGATTTTTACCATTTCTGGCATTCATGGACTGCAGTGCTTTGCTTTTCCTGGTAACACAGCCCAGTTAACACCACCAATCTTAGAGGAATGTCCAGTATGTGCAGGTAGCCTTGTAAAATACAGTTGTCTGTAAAAGGCATCCAGATGTACCATTATTCCTAATTAGATCCAAACAGGAATTTTCCATCAGCTCTCCCCTGAGCTCCCTGACCTTCTCCTCGCTGTTAGGGGGAAGTGACACCTCTCCTTTGTCCAGCTTGTGTTTCACAGGGTCCACGTCCTTCAGAGCTGATTTGTACACTCAGCTTGCCCTGGGACTGGTGCTGTGGTTTGTACCTTTGCAGAAACTGGGTTTGGTGCAGGTTTCAGTAACTCAGCCTCTCTGCTGAAGTGTCTCAAATTCCTGTTCCTGTCAGACCACCGAGCTTCTTCACTGGGACTCGAGCAACAAGGGCTAAATTAAAACCAGTTTTCTTCTGGGGGCAGGGCAGCATTTGGGCTGTTGGTCAGGTACCAAACGCTGCAGAGATGCTTGAAATGTGGTGTTTTTTTCAGTAAACCATATAAAAATGAACTATGAACATAGGGACCTGTGTAGGAATGTCCGTGTGAGTGGGAAGATCTGTGTCATTTCAGGGCCTTATCACTTCATTTTTATTCCTATTTAGTTTGTATTAAATGTCAGTGCTTTCTTCTGGTTTAATCCCTGTTTAGTGAAGTTGATAAAATGGGTAGTCCCATGTTCCAAGAGGAGAAGGGGTGGCAGAGATGTGCTTTAGGTGGCTGAAGTGCTTGCTGTCCCTTAAGGACTGGCTGTGCCTTGTCTGGCTGTTCCCATGGACTCAAATCCAGCCTCTGCTCTCCCTCACCCTTTCTATTTATTTATTTTCACAAGTGGTTTTCTATAAATGGAACAGCTCCTGTCTCAAAGACAGAACAAACTGATGCTGAGCCCTGTGCTGGCTGCGCTGTTGGAAGTACCCATGGGCCTGTTGGATTTGGAGCTGGAGGGGTTAATGGATGCCCTTTCTGGGATGACTTTTATTCCTGTCTCCTCTTGTCCATGAGATGCTTGGTGTCTGTGCACTCCCAACAAACAGAGCCATATGTATTTACACACACGGGGGGTTAGTCCTGGACTGCTGCACCTGACAGCAGTGCCTCAGCCTGCCTCGGGTTATCCACTGTGTTCCACGGGCACCTTGTGAGTGAGGGCAGAAATTCGGGATTTCTCACAGTCTCTGACTGCTGGGAGTGTCTGCAGTGCAGAGAAAAGTCACTCTGTAAGTGCTTGTGAAATGGTGCCCGCATTGAAGGTGTGGAACTGGAGCTGTGTGGAGCAGGGGATGAGGTGCTATTTTATAGACCAGATTTATATGAAGAACATCTGGGTAAAACTCAACTCAGAGACACCAGACTCGAGGACAGATGATTTTTTAAAAATGAGGCTGTTTCTGGAACTGGGGAGCATCCAGTTTCTAAGGGACAGCTTTTCACAATGGTCACTTTCTTCAATGATGGCAACTTCATGTGGGAGGAGGGAGAGGATTAATTTGAAAGTTTTCAGCTCACTGTGCTGGGAGGGACCAAACTCAAGGAAACCTCTGATCTATATACACAACTGCTGCATTTTTTATAAATATATGTAAATGTCCTATTGTAATATTTGATCCTGGAAATAAAACAAACTGTTTTCAGTAGCTTTCTTCAGCTCTTGGTTTTTTGGGGTTGAGGTTTATTTGTTGGTTTAGTTCTAATGGAAGTCTGCCCTTGTGTTATATGGGGAGTTCCTGAGTTTTTCCTTAAGGATACTGAGGTAGAAGGATAAGGAGCTGTTGATGACAGCACTGCCCAAGAAAGCTTCGGGCTGTTCTAGAGGATACAAAATCTTGAAGTGAGACAAACTTACAGGACCTTGACAGGAGAAATACCCATATGAAAACTAATAAATAGAGGCAGGGCTAGGATTTTCCATCCTTCCCAATGAAAGAGCAGAGGAAATGGGGCTTTCTATTCTGAACTGTCAGTGTCCTCCTGGTGCAGGTGGTGTCAAGGCAGAGCCTCTGACTTCTGCAGTTGTCTTTGGGCTCCTTGGGACATTCCTGTCGTGGCCTCATGAAATGCTGAGGAGCAGAGGCCCTTCTGGACAAGGACTTGGCAGGTGCAGTGGAGAAACAGAAATTAAGAAATCAATTTTGGGTCATCCTCGTGTTCCTGACTGTAGGTAGGTCTCCACTGAAACAGTGGAACTCAGACCCTGCCTTGAAGCTGGAAAGCCCTGAACTCTTCACGCAGCCTAGGAAAATATTTCCAGTTCCAACTGGAAAGTCAGGAATCTTTTTTCATCAGTCTGCAGGTCAAGGAACTACAGGGATACCTCCAGCTCAAAATACCTCTTGGGTTTCATTTACTTATTTTTGCTTCCTGTAAGCTTCCAACTTTTCATGGGGTTGGTTTCTCTGAACTATAAATTCGAGTGATGTTTGTAAGCCCTCAAGTGAATATTGTCCAGCACTGTGTTGGTGTTTCCTCAGTCAGTTCTAGCCACAAACACCCTGCAGGGCTCGTCTGAGGGGATTTTGGAGAAGTCTTGGCTGAATAATGGCAGAAATAGATTTGGAGATGCTAGGGAGAGGAGTGGGAGAGACCAGAGTCGTGCTGAACATCTTCCACCCAGGACCAAGGTGGAGGCTGGTTTGGAACAGAACAGTTCCACCTCACCAATTCCAGCTCAGCTCAGTCTGTTTGGTTCTCCTTGAAGCCAAACCACTCCTGAAACCCAGCCTGATGTGCAGTTTCCCCAGCCCAGAGGAGTCTGGGGAGCTGAAGGGCAGGGAAGCAGAAGTGAAGGCACCTCTTCAGCTGTGAGGAATCAGCAGCAGGACCTTGCCAAGCTGGAATTGCGTTACAGGGGCTGCACCAGGACTGGGTGACTTGGCAGCAATTCCCTGCCCGTAATTGCTGTGCTGATACTGTCACAGCTGAACTCTGGTGTGAGAAAGGCAGGCACACAGCTCCTCATGTGCAGGGCTAAAATGAGCCTTCTGTTAGGATTACTCTTATAAGGAAAAGATCAGCAATCCTGGAAAGAGGGTGTCACCCTGATGCTTCACACTTCCTGGCGTGGGGTTTTCTGTGGGAGATGATGGAGCAGATCATGTGTATGGTGGGAACCTCAGATTGCTGTGATGTAAGAAAGGCACAGGATGGGGTTGCAAAACATTTTCTTCCAGCGGAATGGAGAATGGGTTCCCTTCTTTCTAAGTAAAAAAAGAGAGGAAGGAGAACTTGGACTCTGCTTATCCTGCATGTGTTGTCTTTGTCTTCATTTTAGAGATTAAATTGTTTTATTTAAGGATAAAATACCCTGAGATTAACTCAGGTGCTTGAGCACGGTGCTGACGATGCCAAGGCCGCAGCTTGGATCCCTGCACGGACCTCTCACTTCCGAGTTGGACTCAATGATCCCGCTGGGTCCCTTCCCACTCAGACTGTGCTGAGATTCTGTGACTAAAACAGGAATTCCTCTCCTGGTGCCAACTCTGATTTTCCTTTCAGAGGAGCTGTCAGATAATCTGCTCCTCAGCTTATTTTTGCCAGAGGAATGGAATTGCCTGCTGTAACTCGGCCTCACCCATTCATCTTTTCCCATGTGGCTCTTGGAGGGCTCCAATTCTCTTCTGTTTCTTCCTGGAGGAGGATTTATCCCCATGACAGCCCCACTGACTGGAAAGCAGGAAAAGCCAAGGTCAGCAAATGCTGCTTGTGTGGGTCACCCTGGGGAGAGCAGGCTGGGGAGGGCACCAAAGGCAGCTCCCCAAACGCTGCCTGCACTTCCCCTGTCAGAGCACGGCTGTCTCGGGGCACCACCACGGCTTCATGGCCATGGCACACAGGGAGCCCCATCCCAAGCCTCAGGTCCTCATGATGAATGCAGGAGGAGTAGGAACCTTCTCAAAACTCTTCTTGGAGAAGGTTCTTCCTTCTGCCTGCACAGCCCACGAGCCATTCTTCTCTTTGCTTGTGCCACCTGCAACTCCTCTGCCAACAAAACTGCCCCATTTTTGCCATTTTTTGGTGCTACAGCTTCCCTGACTCCTGTCCTTGGACACAGAGGTCATTCATGTTCTCCTGATCCTGTTCCTGATGTTCTCTGTGGGAACTGGAACTTCCCCATTGCACGTTAACTGCCGGCCATGGCAGATAGGAAATGCTGATGTCTGATGACCTATTAGAATTTAGATATCCAGAAATAACCTTTCTCTCTCAATCTTATTACCAAGGCAGGAGATACACACGTGGTGGGGACGCACTCAGCACCTGAGGAAAAGCTGAGACACCTGTGAGGAAGCAAAGGTAGGAACCAGCTGACACATGGGAATGTTTATTCTGGAGCTTTAATTGAAGTATTAGTGAGAGAGGAAAGTATTCCAACACATTCACCCCAGTTTGTTCCAGGAGCAACAGTGTTCACTACTCGGGCTCTGGTTGAGGCATTTAGTGCAGATGTGGTAGAAGCCTTAAAATCTGAGGTTGTGCCTGTTGTGGTGAACTCTGTCAGTGTAAATTCTGAAATGGGGAAGGACGAGGCAGAAGCGCAGCCCCAGCGTTGGCAGAGGCTGGCTCATCCAGTCATCCTTCCTTGGGATGTGTGGATGGAGGATCACGATCTGGTGGGCGGCCCGTGGGGGGAGGAGGGGACGCTGAGGCACCATAAATAGTGACCCATGGGTGACTGTCCAGGACAGGGCTCATCCGAGGGGTGGACGCTGCTGGCTCTGCCTGGCATCACTCCAGGTAAGCTGGGGAGTGGGGAGGATGAGTTCCCTGGGCTTTGCTGGAATCTCTGTGCTTCTGGTGATGGAGATGAGCTGGCAGAAGGGAGCCCTGCTTTCGAGGGTCCCGATGGAGACAGGAACCCTGCACTTTGGCTTTGCCTCCCCTGCACAGGGGTTTGTCTGGACTGGCCGAGGAGCTGCTTGCTCAGGGGAATGTTTTGAGGGGACAGCACGCCCTGGGAGCTTCCTGGGGGCAGGAGACCACCTGTCATCCCCAGGGAGAGGGCAGCAGTGGAGGGGAAGGAGAGTCCTTGGAGAGGTGAGGGGAGATGTGCAGAAAGGCTCTGGCTGGGGAGAGCCCAGGCTGTGAGCTCAGAGGAGCAGGAGCTGTTCAGAAGGTGGTGGGGAGGTGGGACTCAGCACTGGGTACTCAGGGCTGTGGGGGGAAACAACTACACACAATCCCTGCACTGCAGGCAGGACCTCACTGGGGGAAGAGGCCCTAAATTCCCTATAACCAGGGCAGGGATGATGGAAATCAAGAGAGGCGGAATTCCAGGATGGATGGAGCTGATGGTCCACCTCAGGTGTCTTGGCTCGTGTCCTCTCCACAGGTCTCGCAGCCCTGTTCCTCCATGCTCAGCCCTCCCCAGTGTCCTGCTGGGACTGGCGTGGCTGGTCCCAAGCAGACCCCACTGGACCGGTGCCCCCCAGCCCCTGGGGCCGTGCCAGGGCCGGACGCGCTGCCCCGGCCGCTCCCCCCCGGCGCTGAGGCCCTGCACGAGGGGGTTGAGGCAGCTCTTCCCACGGAAACAACCACGTGGTGCCACAGCTTCTGCTTTGCAAAGCCAGAGCGAGCATGAAAAACTCAGCCAGAGCAGGAAACAGCTCGACCTGGGGAGCTTGTGCAAAATGGGTTGTGATCTACCAGGGAAGGGGAAAATGCATAAGCCCAACTTCGAGCAAAAAGAACTCAGGGTAGAAAACACCTGGGAGCCAGGACGACAGCAAACCATGCGGTGTTCAGCAGTCCCAGAGTGAGCAGTGGACATCCTGTACAAGATGAGGGCCTTGTAGGTACAGAAGAGAGGCAGTTTTGGACAAGGTATCACCTGGGGATGGGCAGGTGCTTTCTAGGTAAGCTCATAACTTAGTAAGGTGCCAGTGGAACTGGAGGGTAGGTAATAATGTTTTCTTAATTAAATTTAATTAGTTTCAGCATACTCAGACCTATGGTAGGACTAGTGTGCGACAGGGATGGAATTGCTGCTGGATTTGATTGGAGACTGATGTGCTTTCACGAGCCCTTGGACAAGGATTTTGCCTCATTCCTGGCTCCCTCCTGCTCGTTGTAAACACCGAAAGCCAAACTGAGCCGTGGTGGGTGGTTGGCTCCCTGCAGTCACATTTTCATAGAACCTCCGACTGGTTTGGGTTGGAAGGGACCTTAAAGACCATCTCCCCCTGCCATGAGCTGGGACACATTTTGGAAGAGCCAACCCTGCGGTCACACAGGTCTTGGGGTTTGGTGTGGGAACTCCATTGCCCATTTGGCAAAGAAGTATTAGAGTTTCCATTGGAAATTGCCCTCAGGTAGGGGCAGTGCCAGCGGGGTGGGCTGAGAGCCAAAAGCACAACCCAGCAACTCCCATCCACCCACAGCTGCGAGATGGGCTCAGGGTGGGGAAGCTTTGGGGCGCTGCGGGGCCAAATGCAGCCCTTTCCTCTCCTCCTCTTCCTCCCCGTTGCCATGCAGGGCAGCCATGTGCGTGGGGAAGTGCAGCAGGATCGTGGGTCCCTGCCTGCTGGTGCTGGGCACGCTCTCCATGGCAGCCAGCATCCTCCTGCTCTTCCCTGGTGGAGCTTCCAAGTACCTGCTGGAGGGACACATCAGCAGACACGCCAGGGCCGTGCCGGGCGTCTGGGGCGGCGGCATCGCCGTGAGTACTGCGGGGTGCACCCGTCCTTCCTCCGGGTCTGCAGCGGGGACAGAGGGATGGAGCAGGGCACGTGGCTCCCCTGTGTCCCCCAGCTGCGTTTTTGTCCCGGCAGGTGCTGCTGGCAGGGACCCACGTCACGGCGCTGGGGTGGCAGTGCTCCGGCTGTGGCACCCGCCACAACGTAAGGCAGCGCCGGGACCCGAACCAAAGCAGGGATGTGGCCGTGTCCCACCTCTGCCATGGCCCTGCGGGGGGATGGGGCAGGGATCCTCCTCTCCCATGGCCCCGTGGTGGATTGTGACAGGTCCCCCCACGGTGGATTGTGACAGGGCCCCCCATGGTGGATTGTGACAGGGCCCCCCTCTCCTGTCTTGAGTCACAGACCCCTTTCTCGTGGTCCCATGGTGGGAAGTGGTGGGTGCCCCCTCTCCCACAGCAGGTCCTGGCAGGGTGCTGCTCTCCAGTGGCCCTATAATGGGATTCTATGGCAGGATTCCACCTCCCCAGAGGACAGGGCTCCATGTGAGTGCTGGGATGGGCTCTGCAGGTCACTGCCTCGCCCAGCCCAGTGATGGCTCCATCCTCAGCCTCAGCTGGGGAGGGGAGTTTTCCCCGCTCCCAAACCCTGCTGACAAGCTGCAGCTGCGTTTTGGAGCCCCCCTGACTTTCTGTGCCCCCCGTGGGTGCTCCCCCCAGGCGTTCATCTCCGTGGTGCTCTCCAAGCTGGCGCTCCTGGGCGCTGCCGCCTGCTTCGTCCTCTCCGGGGTGGGACTGACCAACGGCCCCCTCTGCTTCTACAACACCACCGAGCTCGGCCTCAGGCACGGAGCCCGCTGGGATTACCCCTTCCTGGATGCCATCGACCAGGGGCCCGATGCCAGGTGAGGGGCTGAAGCACCGGTGCTGCCTCATCAATTTATTGCTAATTAAGTGGATTAAGTAAGGTGGTGGGGGTGGTGGGCGCTTGCTGGTGGTGTTTGATGCAAGACCCTGGTAGCTCAAGGAGTCCTCACCTGCCACGGATTTCTACACGGCGCTTTCCATCTCCATCACCCCCCCTAACCCTGCTCATCCTCGGGGTGAAGGATGGGGTGTCAGGGGGATTCTGCAAGGCAGAAAGCGATGGGATTCTGGACCTGCTGCAGGCAGCATCCTGCACCTTCTCCCCTTCCCGTCTCACAGGGCTGAGAATTACCTGTACAATCGGAGAACCTGGAACATCTGCCTGGAGCCCGAGGGCATCGTGAGCTGGCACGTGGTCCTGTTCTCCCTGCTGCTGCTCGTCAGCGTGGCCGAGATGGTGCTGGCCTTGCTGCAGATCCTCAATGGCTGCCTCGGCTGCCTCTGTGGCTTCTGCGAGGGGAAGTAGGGCCCGGTGGGTGCCAGGGGGCTGCCGCTCGGAGGAGGGGACACCCCGGGTGTCACTTGGCTGCTGGCACACGCGGCTGTGACACACAGGAGCTGTGACACCGGCGCGGTGCAGAGCCCTGTGCGGGATGCACAGAGCCCCTGCCGGGTGTTGGAGCAGCGCAGGGGCCGATGTGCCAAGGGCTGCTCCTGTGCAGATCCCCCGGCCCGGGCCGCACCCCTTCCCTTGGGGCTGGCGGCTGTTTGGGGTTGGAAACTGGCCCGGTAAGGGATGGAGGTGAGGACCTGGCTTCCAGCATCCCGGCACGAGCCCAGCAGCTGCCTCGGCCACTCCTTGTGATACTGAAATGAGGCAGAGAACCAATTTTCTAACACGATTTGAAGCACTGGAAAGCAGGCATTGTTTATCACGGAGCTGGACACACGCAGGATATCCGCTCTAACTGAATGTGTGTCGTGAAACTTCACAACGGGATGTTTATTCCGTCATGATCAGACATATTCATTACAAGGGACTTCCTAGAGAACACATAAACATCACTCTCCTATAATTTACATGCCTCTGCACCTTAGTGGAAGCCCCTTTATGGTCCTAGAGGGTTGTCTAAAGGGGTCTCTGGTGGTTGTACTCACTGAGTGCCTTGCCTTGAACTTCTCTCAGGGCACGAGCTCTTGTTTCTTGTTACATAACTTTACACAAAAGTCACTGTGTTCCTCATGACCTGTTTCTCCACTGCTCCAGCTACCTTTAGCATCCTGTGTGTCTGCTTTTACACCCTTTTATCTAATTTGCCTAGTTAGTTTTTAAGTTCTATTTTGCAGCTTCAAGGGAACTGAAAATTTCTATTCACCGTGTTGGCTGTCACTTGTCAGCTTCCACTCACCCTGGTGCAAAACAAGACATGGTGGTGCCACAGACTGAAGAGCTGGACACTGTTGTTTATCAGTTCATGTTTAGGGCAGCTGAGCTGGCGTTTGTCACCTGCACAGGGCAGGAGAGGTGAAGGAGACCCGAGGAGCCGAGCTGGGGCACTTGGATGGAGTCATGCTGGGGGAGGCAGAGCTGGAATTGAGGTGCAGCCCCCCAAAGTTTACCCACACACAAGTGTCAGGAGCAGCTGCTGCTCATTCCCAGGAGCAGGACCCCACTCCTGTGCTCAACCCCATCCCCATAACCTTTACAGGACCCAGTGTGGCCCCGAGGCTGCCTGTGCTGGGAGGGGGTTTGCCCCCAGACTGACAGGGGTCAGAGGAGAGCAGTGATGGCCGTGGCACATTAAAAACCAAAGCCCAGAGCAGGTTAAACAGTAACTGGGCCATTGGGGTGGCTGAACCCCAGCTGGCACCTGAGCACCACCCAGCCACTCACCCCCATCCCATGGGAGTGGGAGGGGGAGAGAATTGGAGGGGTAAAAGTGAGGCATCTCCTGGGTTGACATAAGAACTGTTTAATAATTGAAATAATAATCATAAATAGTAATGAAAAGGAAAATAACAAAGAGAGAGAATTAAAAGCCCAGACAGACAAGTAATGCGTCAGAAGCATTTCTTTATCATCAGCTCAAGTATAAAACCCAGCCCCAGCCCAGCTACAATGAAGGAACAGAGCTCTACTCCAGCCCAAACCCTCACAGTGACTTCAGAGAGACCATTGAGAAAAAGTCTTTTCATGAAAAAGAAGGAATTTAACATTACATAACATATTTATATAGCATAACTATTTATGACAAGGGGAGGAAAGCCCTTGGAGCAGGGTGGTGGTACCAGGTATGGCACAGCTGGAGCATCCTGTCCCCCTGAGGCAGCACCTGGCACACAGGGATGGCACAGGGTACCCCTGGCTGCCTCCCCCCTGCACTGCTGCTGTTGCCCCCCAATATCTGTTTCCAGAGGTGGCTCTCACTTGGAGAGGAGCCTGGGGCTGTGCTGGGGGGCAAAAGCCTCCCCACCCAACCAATACAGCATTAAAAAATAGCAATAAAAATGAGATAAAACCCAGTTTGGGGACAGTAACACAGCTCTGTGTGGTGTGGCCGTGCTGGATGGTGGCAGGACCCAGGCTATGGGTTGATGCTCCAGGATCCAGCACTGGGGGGGTGGACGGAGCTGACTTGGGGGGCTCTAGGAGACGAGGCAGCTCCTTCTCCTCCTCTTCCCCCTGTGGCACGCGGGGCCGCGGCCGCGGCGGGGAGCAGCGGCTGTCAGGGGGATGTTCTGGAGCACGTCGTGCAGCGTGAACATGCTGAAGGAGATCTGCTCGTAGGGCGACCTCATCCCGTTCTCGTAGAGGCAGGCGAAGGCGATGGCCGTGCCGCCGGCCACCGGCGCGTCCCTGTAGGGCAGCTCCATGTAAGCCAGGTCCGAGTAAGCGCTCGGGCCCTCGTAGATGACCCAGGGCTCTGTCCAGCTCTCCGCGTCCCTGGGGAAGGTGCTCAGGTGAACCCCCATGTTGATCCGCGACATGGAGCTGGTGGGGTGGGAGTAGAGGATCCAGGTTGGTGCTTGGAAGAAGGGAGTGGGGCCGGGGGTTGCTGTAGTGTCCCCCTGGACCAAGGTGACACTGGGGGCATCATCGTGGTGCCCTGGGGTAGGACAATCCTCATGGGGCCCATCTGGCTCATGGTGGTTGCCAATGGGCAGCTCAGCACCTCCTGCCCAGCGGGTGGGCAGGTGCCCAAACCCCCGGAGTGCCCCAGGGAGCAGCCGGTGATCTGAGCCCCGGAGGGGCATCACGGTGTCCCGGGAGGGGGTGGGGACATACACAAATGGAGCAGGGAAGCCAATGACGCTGCCGTGACAGCCGTGGGGGGGCTCGACCAGCCGCTGGACCAGCTGCCCCCTGTGGAAGACGGCCCCGTCATCCGTGCTGAGCGCCTGGACCCTGAAGCCCAAGGTGCTGCGGGCGTTGCAGTAGAGGACATTGGATCCGTCCTCCTCGTCCACTGAGACCAGCTGGCACTCGCCCGTCTGCAGGTTGGGGATGAACTCCCCGAAGCGCCAGCCGCGGCCGTGGTCGTCGCTGTAGAAGGTGAAGGAGTGCGGGGTGGTCTTGCAGAGCTGCCCAAAGCACTCCTTGCAGTCGATGTGGTAACTGTAGGCAGGCACCAGCAGCCGGCCGGAACGCAGCTGGATCCCGTGCCCAGGGCCCAGCGCGAAGGTCGCCCAGTCTGGGGAGCGGAGATGGGATGGGGTGAAGGTGGGATGGGGTAGAGAGTGACCACCATGGTGCCCTGCCATGCCCAGTGTGGAAGGGTCCCCATGGCTTCCTCTCAGTCAGGCCAAGACAAGTGGTGGGGTGGAAGGGTAACAGAGCCCAGTGCTGCCTGGTTGTCCCCATACATGCTCCTACCCATGGCTATGGGGCCTCTCCATCTTTCCCCCAACCCCCAGTAAGTGATATGGATACTCCCTCCATCCCTTCTCCCCTCTGCTTGACGTCCTCTTCCACCTTTTTGGAAGCTTGTGGGATTCCTAGGTCAAAGCCACCCCCAGCAATGCCACTGGTGGCTCCAGGAGGCCAAAACACAGGGCCACCCCCTTGCTGGCTGCTCTCCCCTCTCCTCACCCCCCTGTGGTTGGGTACCTTTGATGGTCGAGCCAATGACCTGCTGCGTCAGGTCTGTGGCTGTGCTCCAGCTCAGGCCCTGGTCAGCACTGGTGACACAGCAGAGGCGGGTGACATTTTGGCCAGTGACAATCTGGTAGGCTTCGGGCGTCCTGCCCAGCACCGTGATGAAGAAGAGGAAGAGGGTGCCCGTGAACTCATCGTAGACTGGGCAGGGGTTCATTGACCGATGGTGCTGCAGCGTTGCCGTCTCCAGCACACGCATGTCTTCCCACTGCCCAGGGAGGAGGAGGAGGAGGAGAGGACAGAGAGGGATGAGAGGGTTAAGGACCATCCCACTTTTTTGCCCAGAGCAGCTGTGGCTGCCCCATCCCTGAAGTGTTCAAGGCCAGGTTAGATGGGGCTTGGAGCAGCCTGGGCTAGTGGAAGGTGTCCCCGCCCATGGCAGGGCATGGAATGAGATGGCCTTGGAGGTCCCTTCCAACCCAAACCAATCCATGACTCTGTGATTCACTTCACCCACGCCAGCCTCCCCTCCCCCCGTGGCTGCCTGCAGGAGCCTGGCTGTGCCACACACAAGCGATGAGGACAGCCCCTGGTCTGTCCCCAGCCCGGTGTGTCCCCACGCTGGGTGCACCCCTGTCCCACCTCCACGTAGCTGCCGTAGATGGTGCCGCGGCGCAGCACCAGCAGGTTGGCGTGGGCATCGTCGGCGCTGAGCCGCTCCTCGGCAAACGCCAGCAGCTTGGCCACGCAGGGCAGGTAGAGCAGGGCGGGCACACGGTACGTGACACCGTTGGATTCCTTCTCGAACAGCACGGTCCGCGCGGGGAAGTGCCGGGAGCCCATGGCAGCTGCAGCAGAAGGATGTGGTGGGCTGATGAAGGCTGCTGGGCACAGCCAGGGGCACTGGGTTGTCCTTGGAAGGGTTTGGGGTTTAACTTGGTGGGCTTGGGTCTGAGTAACTCCCCCGAGAGCAGGGGCTGAGGGGCAGGGCTGGGGTGGAGAATGTGCGCTGGCAAGTCACCACAGCTCAGAGGTGGGTCAGGGAATAGGGTACCAGCGAGGAGGCTGACGGCCTGGGGACCCCAAAGTAAAATGAAATAAAATGAATTTGATATTTAAGATGCTTGTCTGGAAAATCAAGGCCAGTGAGCAAAGAGCAGGGTGAGACCTGCAGCTTCACGCTCTCTTCCAGGAGGCACTGGGAAGGCAGAGCCCACAGATGAGACCTCCGGAGCAGCCCAGGCTCATCATGAAAGGGTCAGGGAGTGTTCCTGTGCCGCTGGTGCCTCCCGTGCAATGGACCCAGCTGGCCCCTTGTTCCCCCTCCTCTGCGGGGGGAACCTGAGGTGCACAGCACGGACAGTGGGGTCCCCAGCCGGGCTGTCCCCAAATGCCTTTCCTTCAGGGACAGGAGTGACACCACGGTCAGCTGTCCCCAGCTTACATGTCCCTACATTTCCCTGGAGATTATCACCACAGAAGCAGATGGGCATCTACTCCAGGCTCAGCTGGAGCAGCCATAAGCCACTCTCACCTGTGGTTTCATCAGAAGCTTTTGCTGATTCAACACCCCCCGGAGAAAGTGAAGGCACTCACCGGGTCCTGCTCAGCTGGAGTGTCCTCTCCGTCCCTCGGCCCCACCACGGGGTAACGCCGGCTGTCGCCGTCGCCGGCTTTCCGCAGAGCTGTCGCCTCGCTGCTTCGCTGCCACCCCCTCCCCTCGCAGGGTCCCCCCTCCGATGGGTCACGGGGCTGCCACGGCGGTGCCCGCGAGAAATCCCTGAGTCAGCAGTGGCGCTGGTGCGGCGCCCGTGGCACAAAGGCGCCGTAATGGGCCCGGGCAGAGCCGGGGGCCCCGCGGCTGCCGAGACACCTTGCTGGGACCCCCGGCGGGGGAAGCAAGGGGATCCACGGGGTGGGGATTGCATCTCCTGCCTCAGTTTCCCTCCTCCTGCAGGCTGGCAGAGGCCAGACCTCCCTGTCCAGGTGCTCCAGCCGTGAGCTCCCCAGCCTGGGGACTGTGGTCCAGAGGGTCTCAGCCCTCCCAGGACCCCCAACCTTCCATGGTCCCCAGCCCTCCCAGCCTTTCCAGGATCCTCAGCTTTCCCAGGACCCCAACCTTCCCCGGATCCCCAGCCCTTGCAGGACCCCCAGCATTTCCAGGATCCCCAGCCCTTGCAGGACCCCCAGCACCACAGAATCCCCAAACTTCCCAGGACACCCAGCCCTCCCAGGATCCCCAGACTTCCCAGGACCCCCAGCCCTCCCAGGATCCCCAACCTTCCCAGGACCCCCACCTGCACATAGATCAGCTACTAAGAAACTATTTTTATACCTATATTCCATCTCTGTCATCAGTTTAGCTAAAAGAGCTTGACAAAATTCACATGGCAAGTCACGGATCAGAAGCTCCAAGGGGAAAACTGAGGCGGAGGCTGCAGAACTGCCCGGGAAGGGGCCCTGGGATGGCCCAGGGTGACCACGTGTGGCTCCAGCAGCTCCGCCCGGCTGCTACAAAAGCCTCTCAAGCCTTCGGTTAATTTTAGTGAGGGATTCTGTAGCAGGGATCCGTGAAAGTGCTGTTAATCTGGGTTGATCCTGCTGGACACCTGGGCTGGTTAACCCCTGCTCAGCGGCTAAACACAGCTGAGGAAAATCCTGGCTCTGGTTCTCACCCCTCTCCCCCTGACAGCATCACTCCTGCTTCCTGGCTGGAGCTGCTGCCCCACAGCTTCACCCCCAAGGCAACACTGCCAGCCAAGCGACCCCAGATCCATCCTCCCCATCCTGCCATCCGAGGCCCTGCTGCTGTGGCAGTGCCAGGAAGGTCTGTGAGGATGGCAGCACCAAGCCCAATGGATTTGGTGTCACTGCTTGTCACATGTTCCCAACACACCTGTCAGTGCCAACTGACACTGACAAAAACCCAATGTTTTAAAGCTGAGCCAGCATCTCCTCCTGCTCATGCTGGTGAGGGTGGCAGCAGGGACCTGGATGGCACCGCTGTGCCCAAAGCTGTGCCTCATTCCATCTCCTCCTAATCCGTGCTGGAGTTTGGCCAACG
The DNA here is from genome assembly GCA_008033365.1 of Pseudorectes ferrugineus. NCBI lineage: Eukaryota > Metazoa > Chordata > Aves > Passeriformes > Pseudorectes > Pseudorectes ferrugineus. Next base: position 27,393 of record QWTY01014844.1, read on the forward strand.
CAGCAAGGGGAGCCCCCAAAAAGCATCTGCTGATAAAGGGCTGTGGGGATGCTGCACTCTAAGGAACATCCATGCCCAGGGACCCTTGCCCGAGAACGAGAGGCAAAACCACAAAACCTCCTCCCAGGGGAGCACCGACCTCTCCCACAAGGGACAGAGGCACATTCACCTGGTGAGAGATGTGAGAGACACAGCTCATATGCCATTGGGCAAGGCAGCCAGCCTGCCTGGCTTTGGACAGGGTGCTTGCGACTCCCATGCCAAAGGCAGCCCCAGCAGCATGTGGGGGTTAGTCCTCATTGAGTGTGGATGCTGCTGTATGGGACACCCACCATCTCTCCTGCTCCTTTGAGCACTGTGTTCCCTTGTCATGCTCCCCTCATTTCCCTCCCCTAAACCCTCCAAATCAGGACTTGCTCCAGTGAGCTGTGACCAGACTGGATGTAACGATGGATATCAAATAAGATCAAATTAAGGCAAATGCTCACGCTCGTGATCAATGATTAAGAGGCTGGAATGTCTAGGCCAGCTGCAGCCAGCCTGGCTCTCTCCAGCTGGGAGCAGGCAGGCAGGATCACCCAGGATCTGGCCAATGCAAAGCCTTTGGCTCAAGGTCCCCAAAAAGAGACCAATCACCAACTTGGTGACCCCAAACAAAGCCCCCACTGCCTCCCCCTCATGCACAAGAGTTCTGTGGGTCAGTGATGTGTCAGACAAGGGGGGATGCCAAGTGGTGGGAAGCCACAGTGGGTTGCCACATGTCCTAGTTGGGCACTGGGAGCGGCATCTTCTCCTGGAGGCTGGTCCACAGCAATGGCAATCCCAGCTCCTTCCTCTTCTTGTGCGGGTGTTGGACAGTGTAAAGGTAGGACGTGTACTGGAGCTCTGGCATGACCATTTTCTGGCAGGTTCTCAGAGTCCTGTTGTCCAAGTCTTGTTTGAGGTTGTAACCCAGGATATTTGCAGCCCCTGACTGGAAAGGCAGGAGAGCTTTGTTCCTGATGTGATCCTTCCTCACTGCCTCCCGCTCTGAGAGACAGGTCTCCATGAGCTCCTTCTGTCTGGTCCGCAGGTGATCCACCTCCTTTTCCAGCACCTCGAGCCCTATGGTCTCCTCAATTCTCCTCCAGAAGCTCTGGTTGAAGTGCAGGTAGAGCTTCCAGTCCAGCGAGCACCACGCTTTTATCTGCTCCTCACTTTCTGGAGTCAATGTCTGGACAGTGTCCTGGCTTCTGGAATTGAGCTTGAAGTAAATCACATCATCCAGATCCCAGCACAAAGCGTGCTTCAAGAGGATCATGGACTCATCAAAGTAGTCTGCTATCAAGATGAGGTGGAAGTTCTGCTCGATCTCCTCCAGGACGGCCTGGGTGTACTCCGTGTCATCCTCCGCGTTGTTATCGTAGCCGAAGTCAAACCACATGATATTCCTGGCGTAGATGCTTTCCCTGTAATCCGCTGGGTGGTAGTACTTTGTGGGTGATGCCAGGAACTCGTTCACGTTCTTGGAGCTCCTGAAGGCAGGCACATTGTTCTTGTAGTAGATGTAGGAAGACTCTAGCAGAGGAATAGGGTTCCTTAGGATGGAGAAGTAGAAGGTGTTGGCTGCCATCACCTTTTTTACCTATTTGTGGGAGGGAGAAGAGGTTAGTCCTGCTCTCCCAGCCAGGTTTCTCCACAGGTGTAATGGCTCTTTCTTACCTCCAAGGGGTTAAACCGCAGGTGGTTGCACATGATGTTGTAATTTTGGCCTATGGCCTCAAAACCCTCCACAAAGTGGGCCAGGAAAGTCCTCGGGTATCCCAGGTGGAAGAGCTGGTCAGCGGGGAGGGCGACGGTGAGGTTGTACCTCTCTGCGAACCTGAACATGATGTTGAGCACAGTGCTGCTGGCTGTCTTGTGGGTCTTGAGGAACATGACGTTTGTCTTGGCATGGCATGGCACGGGAGGGATCAGCAGCTCCTCGTGGCTCTTTAAGATGCTGCAGGAAGGCGACAGATGGGGCAAAGAGACTCTCTGGTGCTGCACCCCATTTCTGAGACCTGGCAAAGCCAAACCCAGGTGCTCCTCTGACACCACACCTGCAGCTGGTCCAAGGCTGCATCCAAACCAGCCCCAACCCTCCAGTGTAGATGTCAGACAGCTTTCCCCTTCTCCAGATTCTCACTTACCAAAGACTACAGCTCAATCCCCTTTTCTTTTCCCACACAGCTGATTTTGTCCCAAAGAGGCTGTGCTTTGTCTAATTTGATTCCTTCCCCAAACATGGATCTAGGACCTAGTTTTGGGCCACCACCCTTAGAGCATTAGCCCAAGCCTCATGATAGATAAATCAGGTGTCAGAGGTCATGTCCCAGCTGCTCTACACACACGAAGCTGTGCAACCTTGCTTCTGCCCCACTTACCTGTAATTCTTATTCTTCATATGGAAGAATCCTGAGAGGCAGGTAAGTCCCAGGCAGAGGCTGAAAATGATGAGACACCTGACATGCCTGGAAAAAAAGAAGAGTTTCAGTGGATTTTTATCCAATAGTCCTTCCCCAAACCACCACATTTTGCATCTTGCCCCTGGGAACTTTAACCACTGTGAGCACAGTTTTACATCTCAGTGGTGGCAGCCACATTTGGCCCCCTGAGCTGTGTCAGCAGCTCTGGCGTTAGAGGCAAGACAGTGAGAAATTGCATTTTCACTATTACTCTCCTAATTTTGGCCTTTGGCAAGACACAGTGTGCTTCAGGCAGAGCCTAAGCTCTTCCCACAGCCTCCTGCTCTGCTTGGCTGCCTTTTGTTTTGCTTTTCTTTTGGTTTTCTGGGGCTTTAGAGCTTATTCACTATTCAAGCTCCTAGATTATTCACCAGAAAATGAGCCCTTTTGTAGGGATATAAAGACTTCCCTGGTGAGAAACCTGAGCAGCTCCTGTAATCACATCACTCCAAAAGATGGGAATTGGAAAAAACCCACTAAACTGAGGTTCTTTTTCAATATAAATACGATTTTTAAAGACAGAAAATCAAATTACCCGACAGCACCTGTAATGGATTTATTACACTCCATTTCAAATGGGAGGGCTGGATAATGATGAGGCAGGAGTCTTTTCCAGCACTAATTAAGCAACCACGATGTGCCAAGGTGTCCCTGCACATGGCAGGGGGTTGGAATGGGATGGTCTTTAATATCTCTTCCAACTCAAACCATCCTATGGTACCCTGACCATCACCAGTGAACTCCAGCTGGGACACAGAGAGGATCTTTTGAAGGTTTGATGCCCACCAAAAAAAAAGGAATTTTTCACCACCAAGTTTGATCTGACTTCTCTCATCCTAGAAGCTTTTTTAACTCTGTGTCAATTCCATGTTTGCAGAATGCCCAAAATGCAGCAGATCTGGCTCAGGCTTTACACTGTTTTGAGAAGATATAATCCCAATTTACAGCATGGTACGGTCACACTCATGGTTTCCACTCTCCAAAGAGAGCAAGCAAGCCTTCAAGCCTTCCTCCAAGAGCCCTTCCCAAAGCCAAGGAAGACCCTCAGCCACAGCTGGTACCAACCTCTGACGGAATTTGCAGCACAGCTTCTGCACGAAGAATTTCAAGACAGACCTGCAGGCAAGACTTCATCAGGATTTCCTAATTTTATGGCCCCAGGCCTGTTAGGGGGATGGGAGTGGGACAATCCCTGGTCCTTGGAGATGAGATGGGAGAAGAAAGGCAGAGGAGCCCATGGGCAGTGAGCAGGCCACATGCAGCCCCCGCCAATCTTCTTGGTCTTTCAGTTAAACTGAAGCTGCCATTGGTGTGATGATTCTCCAAAGCACGTCACCCTGCCTGCCTGAAGGTCCTTCCTAAGCTGACATCCTCCTGCTGCACCTTTTCTGTCCAGTTTAATGGGTGCAGTAACAGTCCATTTATTAATTTAGGTAATGGCCCCAAAATGAGTGATGTTTTATGGGGCAAACAAATCACATACACCCAAAACCATCCTGAAGGCAGATCTGGATCACAATATGCTCTAGAAGAACTATCAATCCCTTCTGCTGCAAGAAGACAGGCTCTGTAGACCTCTGCACCTTATCACCTCAAGGCATCCCACAATATTTTAATAGTTGTTTACTCAAATAAAGGATTCCACAGTGCCATTCTGCCTCCAAATATTCAGACACATTCAGCACACCGAGCTCATCTCCAGCCTAATTGAATGCTCCCAGTAGACCCATTGTGTCTGGATGTGCCCCAAACCAAACAACAGCCAGATTTTGTCCCTGGAGACACAGGGAAGAATGAAGATTTGGATTATCTAGGCCAAAACTATGGTTACTGCCTGGAATGGCCAGTTTTAAGGAGCAAGAGGGACTGATCTCTGCAGGACACAGTCCATGGAGATGCCAGTCCCCACGCAGAAATGGCAGGCTTCTTGTCTCAGGGGTGACAAAGAATGCATTATCATGGCATGGTGCTTGTTCCTGTGCCTGGGATGGATGGAAAGATGGATGGGTGGATGGATGGATGGATGGATGGATGGATGGATGGATGGATGGATATCTGCCTTCCAGCCCAGGGAGCAAGCAGGGAGTGGTGACATGGAGGGAACTCTGCTGCACCTCAGCCCAGCAAAGGCGAGTGAGGAAGGTGTCCAGGGGAAGAGCCAAGGGCAGGGACTGAGGAGATCCCCGGGGAGGAGTGTGGGAAAATGGAGACCGGGGGGCTGAGAGGAGGGTTGCAGGTACACAGGGTGCAGGTCAGTGCACTCATGGAGTCCTGTGCCTGACCACTGCAGGGGTCCTGTCCCCATTGCCCCCTGGGCTCGGCCACCCACAGTTGCACTCGCAGAGCTGTCACTGGCTCCAGTGTGACATCCACACACACACTGTGGGAATAAGGTGGTTGAATAAACAAACCTCTCATGGAGCAAACTGAGCACCTTTCCCTCCTCTGACAACAAGATTCCATCATTTCTGCAGATCTTGAGCTTGGAAAAAAATGAGCTCTTTAAATGTTTCAGGGTTTTTACTGATAGAAAGTGTGTAGGATCCTCACCTGGAGCATACACACTCTGTTTTGAACACAGCGTGACTGCTCTCCCAGAAAACAGCACAGAACCAGTGCAGGATTTGCTACCAGATCTTGCTTCCAGTACTCATTCCAGAATGAGTAAGACATGACAACTGCTTGAAAGTCTGCAGAGAACAACAATTACATTTCAGGCTCTCTGTGCTTCAAATACATGTCATGGAAATTATGAGAACATCAAGAAGCATTTGGACAATGCTCTCACGCACTTGGTGTGGTATTTGGGGTTGTCCTGTGCAGGATCAGGAGCTGCACTCGATGATCCCTTCCAGCTCAGAATATTCTGATTCTATGTCTGCAAACCTGAACTGAGGTTTCACCCCAGCTTGGCCCTCACCACCCTGGCACATCTCTGCGGGAGCCTTAAGCTGTGTTCCCTTAGTGTCACACACCCCCCTTTGTCACAACACTGCAAGTCTCTGACCTGAACAGCATCATGGAATTGCTTAGGCTGGAAAAGACCTCTAAGATATGGCAAAGAAAAGCTCAAGAGAGAAAACCCCAACTCAAATGTTGTGCTGAAGTTACCTGAACGAGCCTGGGAGACCTTTGAGAAGCACTTGGGAGCTGACTGCTAAGACACAAAATTCTAAGAAGCCAAAAAACCCACGGAGCACTTGGCAGCGCTGGTGCCAGAGGTTCCACTTGCCCTTCCAGCCTGTGCTGTGCTATCTCCCCTCTGGGAAGAAAACATGGAAAACTACCTCTCTTAGAGGTGCAGCTAAGGATGCTTTAAGGCTTGGGACCCCCTTCTTGTTCCTTTGGCTTAAGCTGAAAATAACAGACATCTGCATCAAACGAACAAGGTTCTTTTAAAATAAAAGACCTGCAACACAGGCAAGAAACATTAATGGCAAAATGAATCCCTTCCCTGGAGCCAATTATAACTATAGGTTATTAACGACTTCCAGGGATTACTTGAACCAGACCTTCCTGCAAAGCAAGTTTTAATTCAGCACCCCGAGCACTCAGCTCCCTCTGCCCTTACCTTGGAGTGCACCCAGGGCTTTTCATGCTGCTGCGAGCTGGGAAATATCTCCTTTGCAAATCGACTCCAGTGCCTGTTTGTCTCCTCTGGCTCTTAGTGGCCACATCTCTATTTCTAGCATCCCTTCACTGCTATAAATGGCTGGGATAGGTGAGGACAAAGGGAGTGGCTAGGTGTTCCCAGGAGTGGGTGGGAGCTAATTAATAAGCCATGAAAAGCGCTGGTATGGCAGGACACAGGTATAAAGGTGCCTCGGGACACGGCGTTCGCAGCAGCTTTGCTGGGAAGGAAAGGTTTAACGGGGATTCCTTCGTGGGGATCCCTTTCTCTCCTGGCTGCAGGAGGGAGGCACTGGGGGCTCACAGCAGGATCTGGGCAGGGGACTGGTGGCAGGGGGCTGGTGGAGGGCATTGGACCTTCATCACCCTGCACAACATCACATCGCTTCTTGCTCGGTGGGTAAGAACAGGAATTCCCTGCCAGATACATTTGGCAAGAGCAAATTAGGGACAACAGCAAAACGGGAACAGTGTTCACCTATGGAAAATTCCTCTTAAAACATTTAGACTTCAAACTTCTTGGTAAAAATGCAATTATTGTTGCTGGAGGTTAAGAGCTTACCAGACTTGGCTGTGTCCAGGCCTTGGGAGGGAGAACTCTTGTCCCTAAAGGGGCATTATTTTATGCTTTATCTCTGGTGTTATTAACAACTGTTACAATTCGTATTATGCAGGAATTTTAGATACCACTGAGGCTGCTGTACACCAGCACTTCACAAACTGGGTTTGATAGTTGCAGTTTGCCCTAGGAGAACAGAATTTGTCCTGCAGGTCTGGAGGTGGGGTCATCTCCCCACTCCCCATACCAGGATGAAGCCAATGCTCTCCTTATTTGGGCAACAAAAAGTGTACCCACATCTCCCAGCCTGGATTAGGGGGGATTGAGTTGTTGGTTTTGGTCTTTTACGGCCATGCCATGTTCCATGCACCTCCTGGTGGTCCCCTTTCCCTCTCCACACATAGTGCCACCTTTCTAAACCTTGTATGCTGTTGGCCCAACGCGCCCCACCAACAGCCAAATCCTCAGCACTCCGGGATCCTTCACCTATGTTGCTGCATTTCCAGAGCACCCAAATACACAGCGTTTCTTTTTAAATCACAGCTTCCCCAGATCAGCCCCAGCTCCAGTGCTTACCAAGATGCAGAGATTAGCAAGGTGTAGGGTTGCTTTCCTTGAGTTTCTCGGTAGAACCTGAGTCAATGTGCTCTTTTATGGAGAATTTCTAGGGTTACTCTTGGCATAGCACCAGCTGCTGCTGGCAGGGGGGGCACGTTTCAGTGACCTCTTTCTCCTGTTACATTACACACGTCAGCTGTGCCATTTCTCGCTCAGGAACTGGTAGAGCCCATGGATCACAAAAGCCCATTTTTTACACTTTTACAATTGATTCATTGCTCTCTCCTGGGGTGTTGTACACGAACCGTCAGCTTTGGTTACGCCAAAAAAAATAAATGGTGCCAGGCACGAATACTTGTCTTCGTGTGGGGGTGGGCTGCTCGGAGACCAGGGCAGGGAAGGTCAGCCAGGTGACGCAGGATTAGTGAGCTGGGGCGGGATGCTGGATTCATCACTCCATCCTGCCTCTGCTTCCTGTTGGGGGCCAGGCCCTGGGGGAGGTCGGCCCCATGCAGCAGGATGGGGAGAATCAGAAGGTGCAAGTGCAAAAATTCGTGGGTTGTGATAAAGGCAGTTGAACAGGTAAAGCAAGACCTGCACGTGCAAGCAAATCTAAAGGAATTCATTCCCTGCTTCCTGCTGCAGGCAGGTGTTCAGCCATCCCCAGGAAAGCTGGGCTCCATCATGCATAACAGTGACTTGGGAATACCCCCCTTCCTTCTTCCTCCTCAGCTTTTATTGCTGAGCACGGCGTCCTACAGTGTGGGAGATCTCTGTGGTCAGTCGGGGTCAGCTGTGTCCCTTCCCAGCTCCTTGCACACCCCACCTCCTCGCTGATGGGGGAGGGTGAGGAGCAGGAAGGACCTTGATGCTGTGCAAGCACCACTCAGCAACAGCTACAACATTCCTGTGCTTTCATCGCTGATCCAAACACAGATCCAGACCAGCCACTGTGAAGAAAATTAACTCTATCCCAGCCACAAACCAGTACAGAGAGAGGCAAAACCAACAGAGAGAGCCAAGTCCTTACTGTGCCAGAAGACCACTGGTTCTAAGTGTGGAGCATCCACAACATTCTAGTATTTAAGTCTGTCTCAGAAAAATTAGCATTTTGGACAAGAAATTCTTCTCACAATTCCTTCTAAAAATACACGTACATGCACCCACCCTGTCTCTCCCTCCTACAAACAACAGTGCACCACTGTGAAAACATCACTGCGAACACAGAACTAAGGTCTAGGAAAGATATTATAAAATAACCCTACACTAACTCCTCCCTTGTATTCCCTCAGAGAACTGCTCTATTGTTTAGTGAAACAGTAAAACTTACATGGAGCTTTAGGATCTTCACGTGTAAGGAAGATGGTTAAATGGAGCTGAGCCAGAACTTCCCTGGCCACAGCACAGGGTTGTGTGTCTCCCTCCCGAGCACCCTCTCCACACACGGCTGAAAAAGAGAAGTATGGAAAGTTCCGCTTCCCAAAAAGAGCCTTTCATGTGGAAAGCCTGCATTTTAAACAGTGATGGTCAGTAGTTTAGGGGAAAAAAGAGAAAGAATGGTGTAGGAAAAGGGCAGAAAATATAAACAGCCTGATCCGGAAAGAACGAGCTGCATCAGCCTATCCTGGCAGAAAGCAAATCCTGCATATTTCTTTTCCAATGACATCATGGACTTCCCGTATTTTTGCATCACCCCACATTCAAGCAGCACAAGCTGACTGTGTTGCACGGGCTGTCTTCTCTTCCTACAGAGCCCCAGAATTCCAGAAGCATTTGGGTTGGAAGAGACCTCCAAGACCATTGAGTTCAACCTGTGACCAATCCCCACCTTAGGACCAGCCCAGAGCACTGAGTGCCATGCCCAGGTATTCCTTGAACACCTCCAGGAGTGGGGACCGTACCACCTCCCTGGGCAGCCCCTTCCAATGCCTGACCACTGTTTCTGTGACAAAATTCTTCCTCTTTGCTAATGATGGCATTGTTCACTTCACCCTAGAAGAGGACTGGTCCTGAGGGATGAAGGGAGAGGTGGGGAGTGCACCACACTGGAGAGAAAGGGTTGAACGGACAAGACTGGAGAGCAGGACTAGATACTGGCAGGCCGTGTAACATATGGAGGTATTTCTGTCAAAAGCATCCATGTGGCCAAGCTGAGAGAGGTGTGATCTTAGAACCATACTGAGAAGGGTGTTGCAACACGTTGCTGAGCACAAGCCAGCATCCTCAGCGTGCAGCCTTGTAGAGATTACGTTCTGCCTTAAAACTGAAGAAAACACCCTTTAGGATGGTTTTTCTTCGAAGAACAAGGCTGTGGATGGAACATTTATTTCACTGCTCTGTGGAAGAGCCAACATCACCGAAAAGCAGGTAATGGAGAAGATGGCATAAGACACCACCTTTCCTACTCTCATGGCATCCAGTAAGGCTTCCCACACCAGTACACCTGAGTGAAAGCCATCAACTGGCACCCTCTGAGCACAGCCTGAGCCAGCTTATTACCTGTCTTGCGGCCCACCCAGGCAGTCCAGGAGAATCATGGAATCACAGGATGCTTTGGGTTGGAAGCTCATCTTGTTCCAACCCCCTGCCATGGGCAGGGGACACCTTCCACTGGACCAGGCCACTCAAATCCCTGTCCAGCCTGGAGAAGATTGTGGGAAAGAGCATCAAAGGTGTTGCTGACATCCACTGCTCTCCCCACGTTGACAGAAAACATCCTTTTGTTGTAAAAGGCTGCCAGGTTAGTGACACTATTTACCTTTGGCAAATCCCCTGGCTATTCCTAATCATCACCTGCTTCATGTGGATACAAGAGAGCCTGGGTTAAGAGTGACATGTGTTGGTAAATACGGATATGACTAGCAAACACCAAGTAAACCAGAAGATGAATGACTCACTGCCCCCTGTAGCAGAAGGGTGACAATGTGGTTTTGTACAACAAACCATAAATTACAATATCTTTGTAGAAGCAAATAAAACCAAACCCCAAAACCAACAAAACTCTCCATGTTACAATAGAACAGTTCTGCTGGAAGGAACTTAGGACAATCATCTGGTCCAACTGCCTGACCAGTTCAGGGCTGCCCTAAAGTTACACCATTGTCCAAATGCCTCTTAGACACTGACAGTCTGGGGCATCAACCACCTCTCCAGGAAGCCTGGTGCAGTATTTGATTATATAGAAAGAAAGTGTTTCTCTATAAACAAACCCTTCCTGATGTCCAGCCTGAACCTCCCCTGGCCCTGCTTTGAGATCAGCATTCCCATGAGATCAGCACTTCCCTCTCCATGCCCCCTCCTCAGGAAGCTGCAGAGGGGGATAAGGTTGTCCCTCAGCCTCCCTCTCTCCAAACCAGACAAACGCAGAGCCCTCAGCCTCCTCCCAGGACATGCCTTCCAGCCCCAGCACCAGCGTGGTTCTCCTCTTCTGGACACACTCAAGCACCTTCCCGTCACCTTTAACTCTGAAGTGCTCTGGGTGAGGCTGCCCCAGTGCTGGGCACAGCTGGACCATCCCCTCTCCTGACCCGCTGGCCACACTGTGCCCCCAGGATGCCATTTGCCCTCCTGGTGATGGTTCCCACTGAGCTGCTGCCAACCAGCACCCCCAGATCCTTTCAGCAGGGCTGCTCCCCAGCCACTCCTCTCCCAGCTTACGCTCGTGCTCAGCATTGCTCCACCCTGGGCGCAGAATCCAGCACTTGGATTTAGTAATTCTGTGCCACTGGCAATTGCCCCATGGTGCATCCATCCAGATCCCTCTGCAAGGCCTCTTGTCCCTCCAGAGTCCACAGCACTCCAAGCACAGAATCACAGAGTGGTTTGGGTTGGAAGGGACCTTAAAGCCCATCTTGTTCTACTTCTCTGCTATGGGCAGGGACACCTCCCACTAGACCAGGTTGCTCCAAGCCCCGTCCTTTTGGATTATCACTCAGGGTTATCCTGGATATTATGCAGCCAGGTTGGGAGGGATAATTTTACACCTCTCTGTGAGAGCAAATCATGATTTGCTGTGAAGAACAGACTGGAAGTCAAGGAAGCAGGAAATACTGGCATGCCTAGAGCCTGCCCCTGGCCAGGCAGGTGTCCTGGGATCCCCTCCCTCAGCCTGGCTGCTGGTATTTCTCCTCCAGTTGATAAAATCCAGAAGCTGGGTCTCCAGCACCCTCTCTTCTCTGGCCAGTCCTTCCAGCACTGCAAACCTGTACATGGGACAACACTGATGCTTATTTGGGACAGCTGGAGGTGGCATCACTAAAGAGGCCATAACCAGATGCTGTTGTGGGCTTTGGGATAAGTGTATTAGATAAAAAAAGTGAAGAAGAGCAACACCTTCACTTGGAAGATTTGCATCCACAGGTTCTCCTGTGTCTCTGATGCTTCACTTGCACACCCCAAGTGAGAAAATGCCTCCTTTGGCTGCTGTCACTGATAAATCAGAGCAAACCTAAGGGGAAGGAGAGTTGGAATACTCATACACACACAGTATCTCCATGTTTGGTTTCAATGTTCAGACTAAATAGGAAACCCAGTAGTGTGTTCTTCAGCAAGAGCAGGTACCCCTGAAAAGAGCAACCACATTCCTTTACTTGTTCCATCCCACTAACAAAATCAAACATGGAGCGCTCCACGTGCTTGCTGATCCACCAGTGTGTTTATGGCTCAAGTGCAGGTATGGAGCTGGAGCTGCCCTGCTCTGCTGGCTCCTCAGCACGTGCTGCTCTCAGGAGCCGAGGGCAGCGTCTTGTAGGGGTTGAGGATCCCCTTGGGGTCCAGCATGGCTTTGAACTGCTGCATGAGCGCCACTGCCTCGCGTGGTTTGCTGTACTGAATGAACTGCTTCTTCTTGAAGCCCAGCCCGTGCTCTGCACTGATGCTCCCACTGCATCTTGCAGTCCACTCATACACAAAGGGCTCGATGGCATCCAGCAGGGAATGACTGTAGGACTCCGCCGTGATGTTCAAGTGCAAGTTCCCATCTCCTGGAAGAAAACATTGCACAGGTGGGTCTGGGAGAAAAACTTGGTGGGCCTGCAATGGATACTCATTCCTGGCTCCTCCACGTTCTCAAACAACAGGGCCTTTGTTAGTCTGCAAACTGTGCAAAAAGGACAGGTTCACTGTCCTACAAACGTCAGCCTATCTGTGCACAAATAATTCAAATAGGATCTTTGCTTTTCCATGCTCCCAGTGCAATATCTGAGGAAGGGTTCCAAGTTAAGCTACTTTCAAACTCCGACTTTTGTGATTTTAAAATTCCCATTGTGCTGCGTTAATGATTGTGCCACCACTGTGATGCCATGACAAAGACTTCCCCAATGGCATTTCATAATGATCATTAGATTTTAACGTGGCCCTTCATCACTTTTTCTCTCCCTATTATGTTTGTGCAATGCTCCAAATGCGCTTTGGCACTGTTGTCAACAGAAACAAAGAAAGCAGAACAATTTCTCCTTTTGCCACTGTGTATGACAGTATTTGATTAGGCACAGAGTTGCTGGGTACTCCGAAAGACAAAACACACAAAGATAAATACAACATACTCATCCTCCTCCCTCCGGAACCTCTTCCTGCATCCTAGCAAATCCCCACAGCACACAGCTTAGTCCTCAAAGAGCTACCAGAGGGAGCCTTTGTTATGCAATGTGTCTTTGAAATGATCCCTAATCAAGTATGCTCAAGAGTGTTTCTGTTTTTTTTCTAACAGAACAGCTCTGCTAAACAACCAATTTACCTGCTTGTAAAATCAGATTAGTTTCCCAGCATGCTGACAAATCTATCAGCCTTTCTGTGCATTTATCATTATCACTCTCTGCTGGAGGGTTAATGTCTCACAAAAAATTGATTTCCAGTAGGATTAATCACTTCGGACAAGAAAGTGGTTATCTGCCAAATGTGTCTGAGTACATCAACCAAACTGATGGTCCAATTGAACAAATTACATCTTTAAATAGAAAGTACACAGCAAGAAGACACAGATGACCAGTTCCATGGCTCACTGGCCAGCAACCTGCCATCAGTGTATGGAAAACAGTCTGAAAGCAGTGAAATTCAAACACAAAGATCCTGATGCACCCTCCTCTTCCACAGCCCTCAATTTAAGCCTCTCACTAATTGCTGCACAGTGAAACCTGCAGCACAGAAGGGCCATCACCTCCTTTCCCAGCACCCCCACTCACCCAAGTGACCGTAGCCCACCACATTCTTGGCACTCTGGCCCAGCCGAGCCCTCATATCAGTCACGAGGTCATAGAGCTTTCCCACGGGCAGAGAGATGTCGTACTTGTACACATAACCCTCGTGAGTGAGGGCCTCGGTGATCCTCTCCCGCAGGCCCCACAGCACCTGAGGAATCAAGGATCACAGAAATCCATATAAACCATGTAGCTCTTGGGTTCCATGCATATACCAAACATCAGTGTGAACACTTCCCTATATAAAATACAAATCCATGTCAGAGAGATTTGTGGAAGAGGAAATGCTGACTTGCCTTTATTTTCTTGTCGTCCGTTGCCACAGTTCCACCAGTGACCAAACCAGAAGCCATGGCCTGTTCTAGGAAGTTGTTCAATTTTTCTTCATCGTGGGTTGAGTTGGAGCCCGAAGTTTCAATTAAAACATAAAAAGGGCTGTCTGAGAATAAGGGACAACAAAGTAAGTAGATGCCCTGGGGCAAAACAGAGGAATTCAGGGCAGGTTTTGGAGCTTTCCCCACATGTAACGTGCCCAGACTCTCTGGTGCTAGAGAGGGCAGTCTTTTATCTATAGGGCACTTCACTGACATGCTGTATCTTTTATTCTGCAACCACTTTCCAGAAAGCTAGCAGTTTTGTGAGGACACATACAAGTAAAAAGTCTCATCTTTAAAGATAAAAGGTGGTTGGAATGGATAAACTAGATACAAAAATTATGAGGGATGCCCACACAATCAAAGTCAGTGAGTCAACTTTTTAAAATGAGTCAATTTTTAGAAGTGTTTAAAAATAGTCTAAAAATCCCAAGCAATACAGTGCCCCTTTCTACAGTGTGAATGTCACTGGTACCTGTGACTGGGCTGGACAGCTTGAGATGTCTCTCAACCAATTCCATGCACTTCTCATCCATGAACTCATAGGCAGACAGGATCTCGCCCAGCATGGCTCTGCAGGTTGTGAATGTTTCCAGAACCTTAGCAAAACTCTGACACCCTTCAGACAGAACACAGACAGGAATCAGGACAAAAAAACAGACAGTGCCCCAAACCCTTTGGAGGTTCCTGAGAAGTAAAAAACTCTCAGTGAAGGCTCCCCACAAACAACTCTGGACCTGCAGACGTGACTTCCCAGCCTTGCCTCGTCACCTTGTCACTCACCTGACTCCTGGATGGTGGCTGCCTCTGCCTACTGTCACAGTCTTGCCCTGCTCACCTCTTGAGCCTCTCAGACCAGGCCCTCACCAGTGAGGGGACTGTCCCGCCTGCCTCCTCACCCTGCTGAGCTCCTGGCTCCACTTTCCTTACAGAACGACCTGCCCTTGCAGGTATTTCAACAGATATTAAATATCTGCATGGGTATTTTAGCACAGAGCCCTACACTATTTCCCAGAAACCAGCTGGTGCTGGCAGTCCAGCTCAGTAGGCTGAGCAGTGCTTTCTCCTCTATCTCATCCCTATTCCCAGCCTCTGAATTCAGGTGTGAAATCATCAATACCAGCTTCTACCTAGGAATGCAAGATTCACAGCCTTAGGCTTCTGAGGACACAGTATGGAGACTGCAGTGATAACTCCCAAGGTCCCCTCGGATCCGATGAAGAGCTGCTTCAGGTCATAGCCTGTGTTATCTTTGCGCAGAGAGGTCAGGCAGTCCAGAGCTGAGCCATCAGCCAGCACCTGTGGGAACACAGGGGCCCAGTCAGAGCACCTGGGTAGGAATCTGCTGTCATGAACTTGCCTATGACCAAGCTGATGGGAAGTGTCACTCACTTGGAGCACGGGGACACAGCTGCAGCCTATTCCCACACTGCTCCTCCAGTCCCAGCTCTTCCCCCCGCCATAACCTGCCTCAGTAGGATAGAGTAGGTATTTCCCTCCTACTTCTCTCCTTCCATCAGGACAAGTAATAACAGTAGATCCAGTTTGATCTGCTTTTCTTACTAGTGGTGGAGAAGTATTCTATGCAGCCCTAGCTCCCGTTATCCAGCAGAAACAAGGAAAGCTACTTGAAACAGTGAACAGTTAAGCAGAATGAAGTAAACCCTCTGCCACTTGAGCCTTAAATCAAGGCTGAGTATCTCCAAGACAGGTTATTAAAGGCTATTTTGACACTAGAGCCAAACAGACCTGAGACAAATGCTCTCCTTTTTCTAAGCCTACACAGTAAAACCAAGCCATACTTTTGTTCCCTGCCCAAATTTTTTCCCATTAATGCTTTGCTCCCCAGCCGTGAAAACTTTTAGAACTCCTTATCCAGCCTTTACACCCCAAGGCACTTGCCTGTAGGACAGGAGCAGCTGAGGAACAGTAGAGACTAGGACACAGCCAGTGGCCAAATGAACTCAAAGCAGACAGCTCTGTTATGGGGTGAACTTTAAACCTTAAGATGATCTTTAAAGTCCTGTCCAACACAAACCAGTTTGTGATCCTATGATTCTGTTAAAATCCGAGTGAGCAGCCACTAGAAAAGAGTGTTCCAGAGACCCACTGCTCAGAGGAACCAACTCCACGCAGATAACCTGGGAACCCCCAGTCTCTCCCTACCTTCTTTTCACTTGTCTGGATTAGAAAGCCACCTAACACCTCCTCTGTCAGCAAGCACTGGAAGCCAGGAAGCTGGAAACTGCAGCATCAGTAACATGCTACACGCATGAGGACATTGTGCTGACCCTTCTCAAAAGAGCCCAACAAGGAAAAGTTAAGAGTGGAAGCCTGGAGAGGAACTTGGCTGTGTGCTGGGTAGTTAGAAGAGCAGGAAGCAGTAAGCAGCAGAGGATTAAACAGAGAAGGGAACTGCCAGGTACTCGCCTTACCACTTCCAGGCCCAGCACTGTCCCTCGCAGCGAGCCGTATCTCAAGAGCCGCAAGCCTCCGGCATTGGTGGCCACGTTCCCCCCGATGTGACAGCTGCCTTTGGCTCCCAGGTCAAGTGGCATGATAAACCCCTGCTCCTCCAAGTACTCGTTGAGCCTCTCCAACACACAGCCCGCTTGGCACACAAGGATTCCTGGAACAGAAACGCCCTGCTACAAGCTGATGGCCGAGAAGAAGGTGCCTCCTCAAGAAGCAGGAGCAGTACGAACACATGCAACCACCTCTTCCTTCAAAACTTCCTGGGATTCAGCTTAAATGCACGAGTCTGTGCATGCTCCAGGGAACTGCCCCCTCCTCAAGCCTTGGGGAGCTTTGCTATTGCCTCAACATCCGGTCACCTACAACTCTGCACTGGTAAAACACAATCACAGTAAGTGTGTCTCAGCCTGTTGTTCTCTCTCTTTGAACAGATACTCACACCAGCCTGACCCATAACCCCAAACAAACCTCCTTATAATGCTGCTGGGCTGAACCCTGCTGATCCTGCTGTTATCTGTTCCCAGGAAAATGCCTGTTTTGGGGCCTGGGGCTCATTTCTGTGCCTCACATCTCTGGAATATTTACCAGACACCTTGTCAAAGCTGATGATCTGGTTCATGAGAGCAGTGGAGAGAATGATCTCATCAAAGACAGGAACGCTGCCCCCAACAAGGCCCGTGTTACCCCCCTGAGGGTTCACTGCCAGGTTCCTCTCATGGCAGTACCTGGAAGGAAAAAGGTTTCTGAATTTGTATGCATTTAAAGGCCATAATCAGTCTGTCAGAGAAGTTTCACCTCTACCTGAATGTCTACTGTTGTGACAGTGCTCCTTAAAATTAAGCAGCATTTCACTGAAAGGTTAAATTGATGCAAGGAGACAGTTTCAATGACAAAGTGAGAAAGTGCAACTCCTGTCTGAACTCAGCCCAGCGCTGAGCAAAGAACCAACACTTGGGGTTAGCCCCGTGTGTACCTACACGTGGCACACACCATCTGCCTGGAAAGCACTGCTTATGTTTCTGCAGCAGTCTGTGCTAAAAGCTTGGGCTCCTCAGTGGCCTCTGACAGCCAGCCTCTGGCAGTGGTTTCAGACATGACTGCCCTTCTCCTCCCAAGAAATTAATGTCCTGTAGGCAACAAAATGTGCACCTGTGCCTTATCTGCTCCACCTGCCACATCCTTGCCAAGCACCACCCACCACATCCTCTCTGAGCTCACAGCGGCTCTTGCACAAGGGATGGCACAGAGCCCCACAGCACCAGAGCTCCTTCAGAAGCCCTGCCTGCCTTTCCTGTGCTCTGCATCCCTGTTTTAACAGAGCCAGGAGCAGGTGCCTACAGCTTTCAGCCCCTCAGCCAAACAGTGATCCGGCACAGTACTGCCCAACCAGAGCTGTGCTCACACCAGTGAACCACAGGATGTGGATAAAACAGATCCTCAAACTGCCCGGTTCTGCCCTGACCTTCTCTACCTTTTCAAACAGATCCTCCTGAATCTTTCACAGAACTTCTCCTTTCTGAGCACTTGTACAATAGCTACTTTTAGCCATTTATCAGAACAGAAAAGTCATGAAGAAAACTGCCTCAGCAACTCCAATGCTTAAGGAATTGGTGTCTGAACACCTACAAGTTCCCTTCACCCGCCAGATCATCCCTGACTCAACCCAAGTCTCCTCAGCACCAAGCCCAGCCAAAAAGGTGCACATTACCTGAGAACCTGAGACACCTCTGCCGTCGTCTGTGGCTTCAACACCAGCTGGCTGCAGCCTGCAATGAAAGCAAGGGACTCTCAAGGCAAGCTGTGGCTCTGCAGAGGTCAGAAAGAAACAGGTGGGAAAGCATGAGGTGGGAAATAACAATGCTCCCTCCACTGCTAGGCATTTCAACCACTTTGACAACAAACATTTCACCAGCAGCCTTTCCCTTTAAGCCCTGCAAAAACTTTGCATGTATAGGTAGACTTGGCTGCCACTAGGGGCAATGGGAAATGGTTTAAATTCTCATGGAATCTTTGACAGAAGCAACAGAGAATTCTCAATGCTTGATTTAGAATCACAGGATGATTTGGGT